>LR989929.1:45242520-45364337 GCA_905146935.1 Scaeva pyrastri
ATGATAATGATATGATAATGATAATGATAATGATAATGATAATGATAATGATAATGATAATGATAATGATAATGATAATGATAATGATGATAATGATAATGATAATGATAATGATAATGATAATGATAATGATAATGATAATGATAATGATAAATGATAATGATAATGATAATGATAATGATAATGTAATGATAATGATAATGATAATGATAATGATAATGATAATGATAATGATAATGATAATGATAAATGATAATGATAATGATAATGATAATGATAATGATAATGATAATGATAATGATAATGATAATGATAATGATAATGATAATGATAATGATAATGATAATGATAATGATAATGATAATGATAATGATAATGATAATGATAATGATAATGATAATGATAAATGATAATGATAATGATAATGATAATGATAATGATAATGATAATGATAATGATAATGATAATGATAATGAAATGATAATGATAATGATAATGATAATGATAATGATAATGATAATGATAATGATAATGATAATGATAATGATAATGATAATGATAATGATAATGATAATGATAATGATAATGATAATGATAATGATAATGATAATGATAATGATAATGATAATGATAATGATAATGATAATGATAATGATAATGATAATGATAATGATAATGATAATGATAATGATATGATATGATAATGATAATGATAATGATAATGATAATGATAATGATAATGATAATGATAATGATAATGATAATGATAATGATAATGATAATGATAATGATAATGATAATGATAATGATAATGATAATGATAATGATAATGATAATGATAATGATAATGATAATGATAATGATAATGATAATGATAATGATAATGATAATGATAATGATAATGATAATGATAATGATAATGATAATGATAATGATAATGATAATGATAATGATAATGATAATGATAATGATAATGATAATGATAATGATAATGATAATGATAATGATAATGATAATGATAATGATAATGATAATGATAATGATAATGATAATGATAATGATAATGATAATGATAATGATAATGATAATGATAATGATAATGATAATGATAATGATAATGATAATGATAATGATAATGATAATGATAATGATAATGATAATGATAATGATAATGATAATGATAATGATAATGATAATGATAATGATAATGATAATGATAATGATAATGATAATGATAATGATAATGATAATGATAATGATAATGATAATGATAATGATAATGATAATGATAATGATAATGATAATGATAATGATAATGATAATGATAATGATAATGATAATGATAATGATAATGATAATGAAAATGATAATGATAATGATAATGATAATGATAATGATAATGATAATGATAATGATAATGATAATGATAATGATAATGATAATGATAATGATAATGATAATGATAATGATAATGATAATGATAATGATAATGATAATGATAATGATAATGATAATGATAATGATAATGATAATGATAATAATAATAATAATAATAATAATGATAATGATAATGATAATGATAATGATAATGATAATGATAATGATAATGATAATGATAATGATAATGATAATGATAATGATAATGATAATGATAATGATAATGATAATGATAATGATAATGATAATGATAATGATAATGATAATGATAATGATAATGATAATGATAATGATAATGATAATGATAATGATAATGATAATGATAATGATAATGATAATGATAATGATAATGATAATGATAATGATAATGATAATGATAATGATAATGATAATGATAATGATAATGATAATGATAAGATAATGATAATGATAATGATAATGATAATGATAATGATAATGATAATGATAATGATAATGATAATGATAATGTATGATAATGATAATGATAATGATAATGATAATGATAATGATAATGATAATGATAATGATAATGATAATGATAATGATAATGATAATGATAATGATAATGATAATGATAATGATAATGATAATGATAATGATAATGATAATGATAATGATAATGATAATGATAATGATAATGATAATGATAATGATAATGATAATGATAATGATAATGATAATGATAATGATAATGATAATGATAATGATAATGATAATGATAATGATAATGATAATGATAATGATAATGATAATGATAATGATAATGATAATGATAATGATAATGATAATGATAATGATAATGATAATGATAATGATAATGATAATGATAATGATAATGATAATGATAATGATAATGATAATGATAATGATAATGATAATGATAATGATAATGATAATGATAATGATAATGATAATGATAATGATAATGATAATGATAATGATAATGATAATGATAATGATAATGATAATGATAATGATAATGATAATGATAATGATAATGATAATGATAATGATAATGATAATGATAATGATAATGATAATGATAATGATAATGATAATGATAATGATAATGATAATGATAATGATAATGATAATGATAATGATAATGATAATGATAATGATAATGATAATGATAATGATAATGATAATGATAATGATAATGATAATGATAATGATAATGATAATGATAATGATAATGATAATGATAATGATAATGATAATGATAATGATAATGATAATGATAATGATAATGATAATGATAATGATAATGATAATGATAATGATAATGATAATGATAATGATAATGATAATGATAATGATAATGATAATGATAATGATAATGATAATGATAATGATAATGATAATGATAATGATAATGATAATGATAATGATAATGATAATGATAATGATAATGATAATGATAATGATAATGATAATGATAATGATAATGATAATGATAATGATAATGATAATGATAATGATAATGATAATGATAATGATAATGATAATGATAATGATAATGATAATGATAATGATAATGATAATGATAATGATAATGATAATGATAATGATAATGATAATGATAATGATAATGATAATGATAATGATAATGATAATGATAATGATAATGATAATGATAATGATAATGATAATGATAATGATAATGATAATGTAATGATAATGATAATGATAATGATAATGATAATGATAATGATAATGATAATGATAATGATAATGATAATGATAATGATAATGATAATGATAATGATAATGATAATGATAATGATAATGATAATGATAATGATAATGATAATGATAATGATAATGATAATGATAATGATAATGATAATGATAATGATAATGATAATGATAATGATAATGATAATGATAATGATAATGATAATGATAATGATAATGATAATGATAATGATAATGATAATGATAATGATAATGATAATGATAATGATAATGATAATGATAATGATAATGATAATGATAATGATAATGATAATGATAATGATAATGATAATGATAATGATAATGATAATGATAATGATAATGATAATGATAATGATAATGATAATGATAATGATAATGATAATGATAATGATAATGATAATGATAATGATAATGATAATGATAATGATAATGATAATGATAATGATAATGAAATGATAATGATAATGATAATGATAATGATAATGATAATGATAATGATAATAATGATAATGATAATGATAATGATAATGATAATGATAATGATAATGATAATGATAATGATAATGATAATGATAATGATAATGATAATGATAATGATAATGATAATGATAATGATATAATGATAATGATAATGAAATGATAATGATAATGATAATGATAATGATAATGATAATGATAATGATAATAATGATAATGATAATGATAATGATAATGATAATGATAATGATAATGATAATGATAATGATAATGATAATGATAATGATAATGATAATGATAATGATAATGATAATGATAATGATAATGATAATGATAATGATAATGATAATGATAATGATAATGATAATGATAATGATAATGATAATGATAATGATAATGATAATGATAATGATAATGATAATGATAATGATAATGATAATGATAATGATAATGATAATGATAATGATAATGATAATGATAATGATAATGATAATGATAATGATAATGATAATGATAATGATAATGATAATGATAATGATAATGATAATGATAATGATAATGATAATGATAATGATAATGATAATGATAATGATAATGATAATGATAATGATAATGATAATGATAATGATAATGATAATGATAATGATAATGATAATGATAATGATAATGATAATGATAATGATAATGATAATGATAATGATAATGATAATGATAATGATAATGATAATGATAATGATAATGATAATGATAATGATAATGATAATGATAATGATAATGATAATGATAATGATAATGATAATGATAATGATAATGATAATGATAATGATAATGATAATGATAATGATAATGATAATGATAATGATAATGATAATGATAATGATAATGATAAGATAATGATAATGATAATGATAATGATAATGATAATGATAATGATAATGATAATGATAATGATAATGATAATGATAATGATAATGATAATGATAATGATAATGATAATGATAATGATAATGATAATGATAATGATAATGATAATGATAATGATAATGATAATGATAATGATAATGATAATGATAATGATAATGATAATGATAATGATAATGATAATGATAATGATAATGATAATGATAATGATAATGATAATGATAATGATAATGATAATGATAATGATAATGATAATGATAATGATAATGATAATGATAATGATAATGATAATGATAATGATAATGATAATGATAATGATAATGATAATGATAATGATAATGATAATGATAATGATAATGATAATGATAATGATAATGATAATGATAATGATAATGATAATGATAATGATAATGATAATGATAATGATAATGATAATGATAATGATAATGATAATGATAATGATAATGATAATGATAATGATAATGATAATGATAATGATAATGATAATGATAATGATAATGATAATGATAATGATAATGATAATGATAATGATAATGATAATGATAATGATAATGATAATGATAATGATAATGATAATGATAATGATAATGATAATGATAATGATAATGATAATGATAATGATAATAATGATAATGATAATGATAATGATAATGATAATGATAATGATAATGATAATGATAATGATAATGATAATGATAATGATAATGATAATGATAATGATAATGATAATGATAATGATAATGATAATGATAATGATAATGATAATGATAATGATAATGATAATGATAATGATAATGATAATGATAATGATAATGATAATGATAATGATAATGATAATGATAATGATGTGATAATGATAATGATAATGATAATGATAATGATAATGATAATGATAATGATAATGATAATGATAATGATAATGATAATGATAATGATAATGATAATGATAATGATAATGATAATGATAATGATAATGATAATGATAATGATAATGATAATGATAATGATAATGATAATGATAATGATAATGATAATGATAATGATAATGATAATGATAATGATAATGATAATGATAATGATAATGATAATGATAATGATAATGATAATGATAATGATAAATGATAATGATAATGATAATGATAATGATAATGATAATGATAATGATAATGATAATGATAATGATAATGATAATGATAATGATAATGATAATGATAATGATAATGATAATGATAATGATAATGATAATGATAATGATAATGATAATGATAATGATAATGATAATGATAATGATAATGATAATGATAATGATAATGATAATGATAATGATAATGATAATGATAATGATAATGATAATGATAATGATAATGATAATGATAATGATAATGATAATGATAATGATAATGATAATGATAATGATAATGATAATGATAATGATAATGATAATGATAATGATAATGATAATGATAATGATAATGATAATGATAATGATAATGATAATGATAATGATAATGATAATGATAATGATAATGATAATGATAATGATAATGATAATGATAATGATAATGATAATGATAATGATAATGATAATGATAATGATAATGATAATGATAATGATAATGAT
This sequence comes from Scaeva pyrastri, assembly GCA_905146935.1. NCBI lineage: Eukaryota > Metazoa > Arthropoda > Insecta > Diptera > Syrphidae > Scaeva > Scaeva pyrastri. The sequence goes on from LR989929.1 coordinate 45,248,738, forward strand.
AATGATAATGATAATGATAATGATAATGATAATGATAATGATAATGATAATGATAATGATAATGATAATGATAATGATAATGATAATGATAATGATAATGATAATGATAATGATAATGATAATGATAATGATAATGATAATGATAATGATAATGATAATGATAATGATAATGATAATGATAATGATAATGATAATGATAATGATAATGATAATGATAATGATAATGATAATGATAATGATAATGATAATGATAATGATTATAATAATTATAATAATTATGATAATGATAATGATAATGATAATGATAATGATAATGATAATGATAATGATAATGATAATGATAATGATAATGATAATGATAATGATAATGATAATGATAATGATAATGATAATGATAATGATAATGATAATAATAATGATAATGATAATGATAATGATAATGATAATGATAATGATAATGATAATGATAATGATAATGATAATGATAATGATAATGATAATGATAATGATAATGATAATGATAATGATAATGATAATGATAATGATAATGATAATGATAATGATAATGATAATGATAATGATAATGATAATGATAATGATAATGATAAGGTAAAACTATAAATATTTATAAAGATACTATATTCCCCAAAGAAAAATTGGTTTTACCAGTCTTAGAAGACGCCGAATTTCTGATGAATGTAAGGTTTTATTGGTTTTTTTATTTTTTTGGTTTTATTGGTTTTATTTATTTTATAAAGAAAAATTATTAAAATTAAATGAAAAAACATTTCCAATTTTTTTTTAAACAAAACAGGAATTTGAATACGAAAATTTTATTAACCATATGCAAAAAAATTAAAGTAGATTTCAGTGTACCAAATTTCACGAATGAATTTCGAACAGATTATCTTAACGACGAAGAAAAATCTGAATTAAATCAAGCTTTTTATCACAAAGATGATGATTTAACTTTCACTTACTATGTCAAACATAAGATTCCCACTGATGATGATTCGCCAGTTTATACAAGGATATACAGATACTCTGAGATTCATAAAAAAGAAGTTGATCGTCAAATTCAAGAAATGTTAGAACAAAAAATGATTGAACCCTCAACATGTCCTTATAATGCTCCAATTTGGGTGGTACAAACAAAAGAAGATTTGAACGGAAATAAAGAATGGAGAATACTTATTGACTACCGCAAATTAAATTTAAAAACTAAAGAAGATAAATTTCCTATTCCCAATATTGATGCAATACTTGACAAACTTGGACATTGTAATTATTTTACCACACTTGATCTTACGAAATGATTTTATCAAATTGAAGTAGTCGAAAATGACAAAGAAAAAACAGCACACTTTCTGGACATTATCAATTTTGAAGAATGCCATTCGGTTTAAAGAATGCACCCGCAACTTTTCAACCATTAATGAACGAAGTACTAAAAGATTACATAAGTAAAATCTTTTACGTATACTTAGATGACAAAATCATTTTTTCTACAAATCTACAAGAACATATAACACATATTAAACAAATAGATATTAAACGTTTAAAAAAAAAAGCAAACCTCAAAGTATCTCTTAATAAATCAGAATTTATGAAACTGAATTTCTGTTCGGGATGTTGTCCAGTGTTTGGAGGAATAAATCTCTCAGCTTGAACACAAAGCTACGAATGTTTAACTCAAACGCCGAAGCTATATGGTTGCAGCACCTGGAAAATAACAACTACAATAACCAGGAAACTGCAAACCTTCGTTAATAGGTGTCATCTTACGAGTTTTCTAGACTAATCGTATCTAAAACGATGATCTACATAGACGAACAAGTCAGGAACCCATAGATACCATTATACGAAGCGCAAGTGGCAGTGGATTGGACACACGCTTCGAAAAGGTAATGACTGCATTGCAGGCAAAGCAATGCAGTGGAACCCACTCACACAAGAAGGAAGAAGAGTAGGTAGACCGAGAAGCACGTGGAGAAGAACAGTTGAGGAGGAATCTGCGAGATTGGGAAAGAGTTGGAGGGAGCTAAAATACATCGCTGGAAACCGCACACCATAGCGCGTAGGAGTAGGTGAGGCCCTATGTCCCGCTAGGGAACACCAACGGACTTCGAAGGTCTGAGGAGGTAAGTAAGTAAGTAAGTAAGTAAGTAAGTAAGTAATTCCAATGCATTTGACAAATTGTTTTATAAAATTTTATTCAAACCAATCCCAAATAATACAATTTATAGTTAGCATTGTATAAACAAATAATAAATATTAATGACAATATGAAAGAACTATTAAGTTTAAAGAATAAAAAAAAAATATAAAAGATCTTTGTATTCAAAGTATTTTAAAAGACAAACCGGAATGTAATTTTTAAAGAAAACAAAAACAAAGAAATTAAAAATAACTAATAACATTGTAACAACGAAAAATTTACCATATGTCGATTTGCCAGGCAACAATATTAATTTGGCTATAGCTTGATGCTAAACTCTTTTCGGTCCGTAGATGCACATTAGCTCTGTAATAGGTATACTCACTGGACACTGCTAAAAATGCAGCCATACTTTACGACTCGAAGCTCCGGCAAACGATTTCTGTAGAAGCTGTATTTTTAGCTCAAAATGGTTCAACAAGTAAGGTAGAACTTTGGATCCAAGTGGTATCAAAATGAACCAAATATTGGACTAAGTTTGTAATGTTAACACTTTTATGAAAGTACCTTAATTAGAATGTAAATACTAACAAATCTGTCAATCATACATTTTATTGCTTCATGTTAGCAATATTTCTTACTTTCTTTTTGTTTTATTTCAGCACTGAGGATGACCTAACAATGAAACAGAGTGAAATACTATTGATAAACGACGTCATACATAAGCACATGACAAGTGGTGGGAAAATAGACCTTATTCAAGAAGATTGGGACTTTCTACAGCTCCATGTTGCGCTTTACTTCCATAGTGAAATTTCGGGAATACCAATGAACATGGTTCCAAAAAAACCAACTCGTGGAATTGTGCAACGTCTTAAAGGAAAACAGGGACGCTTTCGAGGAAATCTATCAGGAAAACGTGTTGACTTCTCCGGTCGAACTGTAATCTCACCAGATCCCAACCTGATGATTCACCAAGTTGGTGTGCCTGATAGAGTTGCGAAAATTCTTACCTACCCGGAACGCGTAAATCCAGCAAATATTCAAAAGATGAAACAACTTATTAGAAACGGAACTAACACGCACCCTGGAGCTAATTATGTTCAACAACGAGGAAGTTCATTCAAAAAATACCTGGCGTACGGTAATAGAGACAAAGTTGCTCAGGACCTGAAATCTGGTGATATTGTTGAGCGACATTTGTGTGATGGCGATATAGTCCTATTTAATAGACAGCCAAGTTTACATAAAATGAGTATTATGAGTCATCAAGCTAAAGTTCAGCCTCAACGCACGTTTCGTTTCAATGAATGTGCTTGTACACCCTATAATGCTGATTTTGATGGCGATGAAATGAATTTGCATCTACCGCAAACTGAAGAAGCTCGAGCTGAAGCTTTAATTTTAATGGGAAATAAATCCAATTTAATAACACCAAAAAATGGAGAGATTCTTATTGCTGCAACACAGGATTTTATCACAGGAGGCTATCTTTTAACACAGAAAGATGAATTTTTAACTAAAGAACAAGCAATGCAGCTAGCGGCATGTATGTTAGCTGGTCCAGATGCAAGCATGCGCATTGAAATACCGCCTCCAGCTATTTTAAAACCTCGAAAGTTATGGACGGGAAAACAAATATTCAGTCTTTTAATGCGACCAAATAGGAATTGTCCGGTTAAAGTTAATTTAATTACAAAAGGAAGGAACTATACCACAAATTGTGATCTTTGTGTAAGAGATTCCTGTAAGTTTTTTTTTTTTTTTTTTAATAAATTCCTTATTCTTGTTTTATTTAATTAGGGGTCATAATCCGGAATTCTGAATTGTTATGTGGTTCAATGGACAAGGGAACTATGGGGTCTGGAACAAAAAACTGTGTATTCTACGTTATTCTACGAGACTTTGGTGAAGTATTTTCAACAAAATGCATGTGGCGGCTTGCTAGGGTATGTTATATAATTTTAGATGATTTGTTTTTAGTTATTTTTACATTAAATTTTATAAAAAACGAGTTGTCACAAAATAACGGTAATACTTACAATTAAAAAAAAAGTTTGAAGAGTAATTTTTCAAAATTTTCATGAAATATACACATTTTTTGATTTAGAATCCGTAAACCTATCAAAGACATTTTTTTAATCTGCGGGTACCGACCCATACCCTTCTCCCAGGGGATTCCAAATTAATGGAAAAAAATATATGCCACGACGTTTACAATGGTGTATTAAGACAATCAATCTCATAAGCCCATACCAAGAGGCTTTTAAATCCGATAAAGGCTGTATTGAAGCATTTTTTTATATAAACTATTATGCAACAACAACACTATCCAGCCGTTATCACATATCAGTTCTATCATCTTATTCTGAACAAACTTTACAGATGGAAAGAAGTCCCTAAGATAATTCAGTATGTGAAATCCTTCTTAACAAATTTAAGATTTTGTGTCAAATCTCACAATCCATAATCAACACGTACCTCTTCCACAAAGGAATCCCTCAAGTATCACCACTATCTTTGGTTTTATTTGTAATACTAATAGCATTGGAGGACCTATCTAATATACTGGCCAAACACAAACTGATTGATCATTGTATCTATGTTTTCAACAATTACAATGACTTGGGCAAAACATAAAAAGTGTTCACCACTGTACTAAAGAAAATTCTTACAGCTAGGAGCAACTCATTAGGAACGATATTTCGACGAATGAAAATACTCTGTACAAAATTGATGTTTTATTTTTCTTAGATTTTTTCTTTGAATATGAGTTTCTTGTTACTCTAACTTGTTACTTCTGGTAATTTTGGCTGCCTTGTGTTTGCTGTTTGCAGTAATAGTTCAGCAATATTCTGAACCACACTGATAACTTCCTACATTTCATAATTTGAAAACTTGGTGTTCCTTTCGATTTACTTTTGATGTTGATTGATAACAATTTTATTAACAACAACATTTTTCTAAGAGCTTTTTGTAGTTTTTATTTGTTTTAAAAAATGTCAATTTTTATTCGTCAACATTTTAGTATTTAGGTATTGACAAATAGGTAGATTTTTATTTCGTAAAAAAAAGTCCCTTCGATATTTGTCAAAAACGTACCATGTGCTGACAGTCGTATTATGGAAAAAATGAAATAAATTTTAAGTTAAAATGATTAACCACACTCGAAATATTCAAGTCAAGAAACAACTTTTGACATTTTTTGATAAATTTTAGTTTTAGTTTTTTTTATTTTTAGTAAAAAAAAATGTCCATTTAATTTTTTCCAAAATTTAACCAGATGTTAAAAACGTTATTTCACATTGTAGAAAAATGTTTTGAACATAATATCGATCTTCCTTCATTGTATACCTACCGTCAAAAATGTTTGTTTAGTTTTTCAATTTACAATATATAACGGTATGCTGAACTTTTTTCAAATTTATACCAAATCTGTACCAAATAACATTGTACACTATTAAATTTATTTGAAGTCTATGGCATTATACTTTCCTGAGATATTTGCTGCCAACCAAAATTTTAACTTTTTTTTAAACTGCTATAATGAAAAAACCGCTTGACCAATTTTTATAAAAGTCCTTCCTGCGTTACATTAAATTCGTGGTTTAAGATTTCTAATTCAAGTTTTTAGGGCACCTGTCTTTAACTCGAGGGAATGTGAATTAAGAAACTCCTGTTGGTAATGGCCCACATTTACTTGATCCATTACATTTATCAATAGATGTGTATGTGCAGGTAACTGAATTTCCTGGAAGTTTAGTTAAAGTAAGGTCGTTAATTTAATCAACACTTCTGTTTCTTCACGCCAATATTGCCATTTGACACATCCATTGATAATATCTATACTTTCTATTTCGACGATATCTAAACTTTCGATATTAAATCCTCAATGCTAGTCACTCTTTCTCCTAAATCGCGATCATTTTCAATTTTATTTTCAACATGAGGTACTTTCCCGTTTCCTAATAAAAGTAACTTTAAAGGAAAATTTATATCGCATAGGCTGCTTTTTATCCTGGTAAAATATATGGTTCCCGTTGGATAGATTTTTTTTCCAATCCCGCCAATGACTCAACGGATCTGGATGAACTTTGGAACAGGGATGGATTAATATTCTTTTATGTTGAAAAAACTCTTTGGCGAAGAATTGGAAATAATAGCCGTGTTTTATTGGTAATTGAAAATACTAGCTAGTAAAATTTTACATGGAAAACAACAACACCTCAAAAGTGAACAAAAATAAGCTAGTGTTTATCCATAGTTATTTAGTGAAGATAGAGTTTCATCTAGTTAAATGTAGGGGCAGTCAAAAATTGCAAAAAATATGCAAATGTTGGCAATATGAGGGTGTGTTCGGTAACAAATACACTTCTTTTACACTTCGCTTGCATTGAAAAGTGCAAGCGATCCACAAATTTTAAACCAAACATTTATTTGGGTTGAAATTATAAAAATGCAATTATTTCGTTAAAAATTTATTAAAATCAATACTTTAGAAGATTTTTACAATTTTTTAGGGACAATTCATAAAAGATAAAATAATTTTCTTTAGGATTAGTGAATTTTACCATCACATATTGTGGACTGACAAAGGTTGCTTCCATAAATGCATGATTGTGAAAGTCTGACGAATGCATACCTTTTTTAAATGCACATGTTAAATGTTCGATTTTCTTAAAAGCAATACTCAAATATTTGTTGTGCAAATGTGAAACTATAAAAAGTATAAAAACACCCAAAGATATGTATATACGGTATTGAGTAGAATAAAATGGTAATTTTGACTCTACAGGCAACTTGAAGTAACTTCTTATAATTTTTATTAATTATTAACTTCCCATAGGGAGTTATTGTAATGGGTCCGATTTGTCAAATTGAAATTTTTGACAAATCTGGACGTTTTATGGTTCCTAGAATCTAAATTCGTCATTTGTAGAGAGATGTCTGTGTGTGTGTGTGCACGTACGTTCGTACGTTCGTACGTATGTACGTTCGTACGTTCGAGATACCCTTTTTCGTTAACGATATCTCAAGAACCAGTAGAGATATCGATTCCAATTAAATTTTGTTCGATAGGTTATAACTTCAAAAGAAGCAATGTCCTAGAACTAGCTTAGTCAGTCGTGTTTACTATAGGCTCTATCTTTTTTATTATTTTTCCTCTAGATATTGTGTTAAATATTTGTAGTGGTGTCAATTTTCACTGAATAAGTAAATTTATTTTTTGTTTATTTATGTAATTTATGAAATAATTGTGTTCAATAGTTTTTTTTAATCAATTTTAATTTTGTTTAATTTGTGATATATTGTTTAAAACAAAAGTTCTCCCCGGTAAGGTGTGCAGTATTTTTGTTTTTTTCCAAAGTGTTCCCTTGTCCATGTGTGAGTGCTCTTTGTTTTAAAATATATTCCAATTTAATTTTCCCCTATTTTCTTTATTCGATTGAACTGATCAACTTAAAGCTCTTGGTTTTCCACCATTTTTCTTAGCTTGGATCAAATCATACCTTGAAAACAGATCCTATGAGGTAAAATTTAGAAATTGTCATTCTGAACCTTTTGTTGCTCAATCTGGTGTTCCCCAGGGAAGCCATCTTGGCCCTTTTCTATTCATCTTATCTATAAACGACGTATCGTCATGTCTACGCTCAAGTGATGTTCTTATTTTTGCTGATGACATGAAAATTTTTAAGATAATAAAGTCCACCCAAGATCGCACCCTTTTACAAGCCGACATTGATAGTTTCACATTTTGGTGTGGCAAAAATAGCCTTTCCCTCAACCCTTTTAAATGCCAGACAGTAACTTTTACTAAAAACGAATCGGTAGTGCATTCGATTATTGTATATCAAAGCAAAAACTCGGTCGCGTATCCACTTTTAAAGATTTAGGCGTTCATTTCTGTTCCAACTTAGAATTTACACATCACATTAATTTTATTATTAATAAAGCAAGTTCTATGCTTGGTTTTATAAAACGCTGGGCAAAGGAGTTCAATGATCCCTATGTTACTCTTTCTTTATACAATTGTCATGTTCGTCCTCATCTTGAATATGCTTCGCAGGTATGGACTCCCTATTACGAAATTCATAAGAAACGTATTGAATCAATTCAACATAATTTCATTCGCTTCGCCCTAAAGGGTCTTCCGTGGGAAGATCCTAATGATCTGCCTCCCTATGAACATCGTATTCAGCTTCTTCAATTGCAAACTCTCCATCAAAGACGTGTTAATAATGATTTAAAATTTTTTCATCAACTCATTAATGGTGAAATTGATGCACCTTATTTGCTATCTTGTATACATTTAAATTACCGAGGCGGAACTCATAACCTGCGTACTTTTGACTTTATACATATTGACTTCCATAGAACTAACTATGGAAAAAATTAAGCTTTAAGTCGAATGAGCATTTTATATAACTTAAACTGTTCATCGATTGATTTTAATTTAAATAAGGTGGGATTAAAGTCATTGTTTAGAACCAGTGCTCCACTATCGTAAACGTCTTTATTTTATTTTTTTGATGTTCTGTAGTAATTCATGTTAAATGTTAATAATTATTATGTTTTGTATTTTGTGTGTGTGTTAGGCTATAATTTTATTATTTTCTTACTAACAACTAACACATGCACTTATGATGAGCCTCTGATCGTAGTGTAACGCTTGCTGTAAGGTAACTACTTTCTGAAAATTCTGAAGTGTAAAAAAAAAAAAGCTGAAAGGACTTTTATAAAAATTTGTCTAACGGTTTTCCACTATAGCAGTTTTTAAAAAAAGTGAAAATTTTAGTTTGTCGCAAATATCTCAGGAACGAATAATGCTATTGACTTCAAATAAATTTTATTGGATAGATTGCAATGTTACACAGGTTTGGTGTAAATTTGAAAATAATTTAACATACCGTTATTTTTTTAAAAAGTAAAAACTAAAAAAAAATTTTTTGGCGCGCAAATATACAATGAAGGAAAAGTGATATCATCTTCAAAACATTTTTTTATTATGTGAAATGGTGTCTTTGACATCTGGTAAAATTTTTTAAAAAATTGAATTGACAGTTTTTTTACAAAATATAAAAAAGTACAACAAATTCTACCAAAAGTTGGTAAAAAATGTTTTTTGACTTGAATATCACGAGAATTGGCGACGATATTGACTTTAAATTTATTTTAGCTTAAACAATATACAATTATTAATATACGCTACAATTTTGAAATATATAGAACTGACAGTTTTTTCACAAAAAATCAAAAACTTTAACAAAAATTAACCGAAAAATGTGAAAAGTAGTTAATTGACTTTAATATGTCCAGAGTGGTAAATCATTTTAACTTCGGATTTTATTTAATTTTTGCATAATAGAATTGTCAACTTATGATACATTTTTGACAAATGTCGAAATGACAGTTTTTTTTTACTAAAATATAAAATTAAAACTGAGATTTACAGAAAAGTGTCATAAATTGTTTTTCGGCTTAATTATCATCACTACAAACATAATGATATTCACTTCAAATGTATTTTATTTTCAACCTACTCGTAATGCATTAGTCAATACCTAAAAAATGGTAAAATATTGACGAATATCAATTTGAAATTTTCACAATAAATACAGAACTACAAATATTTCTAAAAAAAATTGGTAAATATTGTTTTCAGATTCAATATCTCTGATATTTCTTATGTTAATAAAATTGTTATCAACTAACATCAAAAGTTAATCATTTATTATCAGGAACGCTAAGTTTTCAAATTATGCATAATGGGAAGTTATCAGTGTGGGTCGCACCCAGCCTCTTTTTTCTTTATAATTTCATGTTGAATTTTGTCTTTTAATATTTTATTTATTGAATAAAAAGAATAAAAACATGTTTACTATCCAAATAAATGGTCTGTGTAATAAATTCTATAATAATTTAAGGAAAATAGTGAACTACGATTATTCAACTGGTCTTTAAAGTTGCTAGAAACTTAGTTCCATATTTTTCGTTGTTCCATATAAACCAATAGAATTGAACAGGGAGTTGATAAAATGGTAAACTTTAATCCGTGGGTGATAAATATAACAAGAAAATCAATATATTTTCAAAGTTTTACTACAAATATAAGTAAAAAAACATTCGAAACCAACTCGGTGTGCATTTCCATGCAAACTTCAACTCAACAACCGTTTTCATGCATTTTCTAACTGGACCCAATAATTTACACAATTGTACATTCTTCGAACGCGCCCCATGTAGAACAGCTGTTGTTTATTTTGATTTAAAACTCAAATTGGATTTTTAACTAAAATGTAAAGATGTTTGTCAGAAATTTCTTTAACAAGTGAGTTTGTATATTTACAACTTTTGTTTGCTATATGCATTAAATTTTTTCTATTTTCAAGTGCACATTTGCGTTTTATATTTTGTGTGTTACAGAAGATTTTGAAATTTTGACATCATTGATTTGACAAATAATGTAGGGACACCAACTTTAAGAAGAAAAATTAAAAGTGAATATAAAAGTGAATATAGCGTTTTATTGGTACTCGAATACTATGTTAGGGATAGATTACCAATAAAACGCGGCTAATGCATTACCTTAAAAAAGGTTAAAAAAATATGGCAGACATTTTTTACACAATTGATTGACATTTTTTACAAAATTAAGGAGCAATACATTTTTTGATTACTTGAACCGTTTAAGCATCGCACGCAACGGGAGTCATCAAATATGAATAATTTTCCCTGTTTTTACAACATTTTCACTGATGCTTTGCTCCTATTGGTCGTAACGTAATTTTATTATTATTATTATTATTATATAGAAAGTAGCTTATAAAATTAATTTACAAACACTTGAGTTAAGACATTAGGGTAGCAAGACCATATAATGCCATTTTTTAAGTTAATATTTATATTTCATTATTTTTTCCATGCAGGGTTGTGCATTTTTTTATTTGTTTGGTCGTCTCTAAAGTTGTGGGATCAAGAAGTTTGGCTAGTTGTATTGACACCTCTGTTGAAGCCGAACATCGTCTGGACCTGGGGCATTCCAATAGCATGTGTTGAACAGTCAAACCTACTCTGCAGTCTACGCATTCTTCAATTTCACCTTGGTTATATAGATGTTTGGTGCTAAAAATTGTTTTTCCTACTCTGAAACGAAGCAATGTGATACATTCCTCCCTTGTAAATTTTTCGTGATATGGAGTGCGAATTCTTTGTGGGTGGTGTATTCGTAGAAAACTGTTGCTATGAAACCATTGTTCATTCAGTTCAATATTTTGTTTCTCTTGCCAAATTTTTTGAACAAGCTGGTGAAAATTTGGTGTTTCAACTGTAAGTGGTAGGTTTTGTACTTCTTTTGCAGCCATATCTGCTGCTTCATTTCCGGTAATTCCCATATGTCCGGGCACCCATGAGAGAAGTATGTTCTCTTTCAGATTTCTTTTTAATGAATTAAGTGATGAACACTTATTTTTTGGTTTCTGAAGCCCTTTTAAAACTCCCAAGTTGTCAATGCAGATAAGAGTTTTCTCAGCCCAGGTAATGGATATTTGTATAGCTTTGTTAAGCCCGGCAAGTTCTGCAATATAATTTCCTGCTTCAGTTGGGAGCAAACCCTGGTGAAGAGTAGTCGTAATCCCAGACTGGAGGAGCTCGATGACTGAATATGAGGTGTAATTTTCCGTTGATGATCCATCTGTGTATAGGATTCTTTTTGGTTTGTTGGACTCGATAAAATCTCTGTGAAGTGCCTGAAAAAATTTTGCTGGTGTAGAGTCCTTTTTATAATTTGCTAAACTGGTATCAATTTGATGGTAGTTTAATGACCAGGGTGGCTTGTCTTTTTTGTTAATTGGGCTCTCCTCATCGAAGGATCTAAAAGGTAGAGAAAGTGCTATATTGTAAACTGCTGAAAAGGTTTTACTTTTAATATTCTGAGAAAGTTGAAGAACGTTTTTTATTGCACTATGTAAAGGGTGACTTCGATCAGTTATAGCCTTTGAGCCAAGGGAGACAGCTCTTTTTTCACCGATTTTTTGAAAGGGAACATATCCGGCTTCAGTTCGTAAGGCGTCAATCGGGGTGGCTTTTAAAGCCCCTGTCGCTGTTCGATAACATTGATTGATTGCTACATCTATACTTTCAATATTATTTTTAGTAGTCCACATATATGTTGTCAAACCATGCTGGAGTGTTCCTTCAACTAAGGTTTTAGCTATGTTCAATGCAGTTTCAATGTGCGGACCTCTTTTGCGGTTACATATCATTTTCAACATATTGTTGCGCTGTTTAAGTTGATCTGCAGTTTTCTTAATTTGTTGGTTCCATTTAAGATTTTTCGTGAAGATAACTCCTAAAATTCGAAGTTCGTTTTTGAGTGATATTATTTCATCACGGATAGTGATTGTTCTTGTTTGGCATTTCCGTTTTCGGCATAAATGAAGAGCTTCCATTTTAGCAAGGGGAATTATAGCTCCGTGTTTTTTAGCCCATCCTTGTATATTGCTATCGACTTGGATTAGATTAGTATGCACCATTTCATGTTCCCCCGAACATAAAACATATATGTTATCAGCGTAAACGCCCACAAAATCGATTTCATTGTTTGGTAGGGATACCTCTTGGATTAGGGAATCGATATATGTATTATAGATTATAACTGATAGTGGTGATCCCTGTGGTATTCCATTTTCAACTTGAACAAGTTGTGAGTTATATCCATCCACATTAACTCGAAAACTTCTTTTTGTTAGAAAAGACCATAAAAGTTGGGCAATTACTTTAGGTACTTCCCATTTATGAAATTGATGCAAAGCTGATGTGGCAGTCACTCGATCAAACGCTTTCTCTAGATCGGCTGATATTAATATGCTGTGTTTTGAAGAATTGAATACATTGACAATCTTGTCTTCTAAGAGGTGAATAAGGGTGTGCACACCCCTGTTGTTTCGGAAGGCATGCTGTCCAGGGTTTGTTTTTTCTTCCATAAACCAACCTATTCGTCGTGCAAGAATTTTTTCAAAAATCTTTGAGAGAACAGGTAGGAGTGAAATTGGGCGGTATTCATCGTATTTGTGCGAAGTATAAGTCTTCTTAGGAATTGGTTTAAGAAGGGCGCGTTTCCAGTCGTGTGGAAAGATTCCTACATAGGATGTTGTTGTAAAGATCACATAGCCTGAGCTTAAGGTTGAGTCCACTGGACTTTATCATTTTGTAGGATATTTTGTCTTCTCCGGGTGTTGTTCCTTTGGATGAATTTATTGTCATTGTAAGTTCCGATGGAGTTATTTTTTCAGTGAGTGGCCCTTCAGTGAGTGGCCCTATGTTGATATCCGAAAAATTAAGTTGATTTAAGTCGAAGTTCCGCTTTTCATCTATAATTTGCATTGAAAACGTTGTATCTGCACTATAAGCCCTCCACATTGCAGCAAAGGTGTTAGCTATTAATTCAGAATCTGTTTGTATGGCATCACCTGCAAGCATGAAAGGAAAAAGCTGGGTTGTTTTGTTGCACTGGATTGATCTAATTCTTGACCATAGAGATTTGGTGTCCAATGAGGGATCCATTGAGTTTAAAAAATGTTCCCAGGATTTTCTTTTGGCCTGAATTGTATCCCTACGAACCTTGGCGCATATTTTTCTGTATAAAATACAATTTTGCGAGGAAGGGCTACGGCGAAGGTTTTTCCATGCCTTACCTTTTTCTGTGACTATTTTAGCTATGTCCTTAGTAAACCAAATGGGTGTTCTTTTTTTGTTGTTTTCTTTTGTAGCTGGGATAGTTCGGGCTGCTGCTGTTCTTAATATTTTTTTGATTTTTGATGCTTCTTGGTTAACGTTAATTGTGATTGGTGTTCCATCTGATAATGAGTTTGTTTTCTGTTCGAAAGATTCCCACTTTGCCATTTCTTCTTTGAACCTTGACTTGAATTTTTTTGTTGGTTTAGCTTCTAGCCCGCGAAAGAGGATAGGAATATGGTCTTTGCATATTCCACTCTCTATTGTTTCCCAATGCAAGAGGGGGGCAAGGTTGGAGGAAGCTAGAGTTACATCTATGGCCGTGAAAGTATTTCTTTTTGAAAAAAGAGTAGGTGATCCGTCATTTAGAATGACTAAATCTCGGTCGTTTGCAAAATCTTCAAAAATTGAACCAAGTAGGTTAGTGTTTCTGGAACCCCATAGTGAGTTGGAGGCATTGAAGTCTCCAAGTATGATATGATTGTTATGTCTAGGGATAGTATCAAGATCATCGGAAGTAATCCTGACATCCCCTTCTTTATATATATTTGTAATGTGAACTGAGTTTCTTCCAGGAATTTCGATTGTTTGAAAGAGCAAGTCGGATGACGAAGTAGAATGGCAGATTACTGGTATCCTTTCTTTGACGAGCATACCAATACCTGCCTTTGCATACTGGTAGTCTTTATTGTGGTGGAATATTTTGTATTTTTTTATTTTGAAATATTTTAAGTTATTAGATGTTATATGGGATTCTTGTACCGCTAAGATGTCGGGGTCATATTTATTTATTAAAATTTCGAGATTTTGTTTATTGTTAAGAAAGCCTTGTATATTCCATTGTAAAATGGAAGTGTGCTTAATTAGGTCTGTCATTGTGTTTCTTTATGTTTTTTATGAGGTGATGTGTTTGGTGTTGTTCCTATTATTTTTTTAATTGAGTTGGGAGATATATTTAAAACGTCGATATCGTTATTGGAAAAAATATCCAAATCCGTATCTTCATTTCTTAGTTGTGAGGGTTGTTCTATTTTTTTGTTGTTTTTAGTTTTTTCTGTTGTTGTTTGAATGTTGGGGTTGTTGATTTGATAGTTATTTGCATTTTGTTTGTTTTGGTTTGATAATGCTGGTGCGTGTTGTGTATCTTGTTTATTGTTTTGAATTTTATTAGTTGGTTTAGAGGTTGATGGTGCGTCTAAATCACTTGCTGTTATTGTTTTGGATGATGTATTTGTGAAATGGATTTGGGAGCTTTCGATGGATGCACTTCCATTTTTGACTATCTGGGCTACAGTAGCTCTTTGACTTTTTTTAGGTGGGGGAAGATGGTGAAGATCAGGGTTATCGTTAAATATTTGCCACGCTTCTCTGATGGTACAGCGCCGATCGGCTTTTATTTTGTTAACAGATTTATATCTGTTGAAAGATGGACATGCGGAGTCGTAAGGAGTGTGACTTTCATCCTTGCAGTTGATGCAGTACTTTCTGGAGCAGGTATGAGGTTGGAGAGGAGGGTCACAACAATCTTTGCATACGGCAGCATTAGTGCATCTGTTCTTTGTGTGACCAAGCTTCTGACACAAAATGCATCTCATGGGGTTAGGTATGAATTCGTCAACTCTGCAGTTGGCCCATCCTATTTTAATATAATTAGGTCGGCGAATTTGATCAAAGGTCAAAATCGCGGCGCCAGTTGCTATAAGGTTTGTATTCTCTTTTTTCATCACTTTTCTAACTTGAATCACTTTGCTGTTTTTTAATTCGTTCAGAAGTTCTTCTTCTGAAATGTCAACAATAAGCGGGGAAAAAATTCTTCCTTGGACGGAATTAAGTGTCATATGGGAAGTTATTTTAACAGGTATTGAATCAAGGAGTTTCGCTTTTAAAAAGAGGTCTGCTGTAGCTCGGTTGGAGACCTTTATTAGGAGATCTCCAGATCGCATGGCCTTGACTTCCAAAATATCCTTAGAAATATGTTCTAATCCGCGGTTTATTTGGAATGGATTATAGGTAGAAAGTTTTCTGAAATTATCATTATTCTTTTCCAGGCCTGTTACAACCAAGAAACGAGGAATATTGTCGTCATTTGCCGTCGATGGCATGGCAGGGAAAAATTCATTGGTTAGTTTTTTTGTGTTTTTTCATTCTTTCTAGGGTAGCATCAGGATCGAGCAAATGAAAACGCCCCCTGTCAGGGGGCTCCGACCCCCGTTTCATTCTTTCAATTTAATTAGGAAAAAAACACCAAGAAAAAAGATATTGGGGTTTAATATTAAATTAAATTAAATAGAGAAAAAAGAAAACCGCGTGGGCGGCAAAATGATGAGATAACAACAAAAAAATAAGGTTATAGATCTGTCTTTTTCACACGTCTATACACGGCGTTTGCCAGAAGGCGACTGTAACGTAATTTTATATAGCTTAGTCTTTCTAGACAAATGGACTATCCAACATAAAAAGAATTTTTCAATTCGATCACGCAGTTCCTGAGATCAGCGCGTTGAAACAAACAACAGAAGCCCTCCAAGATGAATAATTTTCGCGGTTTTTGCAACATTTTCTACTGGTTCTTCGCTATTATTGGTCGCAGCGTGATGTTACATAGCCTGTAGCCTTCCTCGACAATAATGGACTTTCCAACACAAAAAGAATTTTTCGAACCAGTAGTTCCTGAGATTAGCGCGTTCAAACAAACAAATTCTTTAGCTTTATATAATAGCATAGATATATGTATGTAGACATAGATAGATTATAGTTTAATTTTAATTAAATATTATTTAATTAAAATTCAAAATAATTCAAATAGTGTAACGTTTTGTTTTTGGAATTCCGTTTTAATACTATGTTTTCATTTGGGTTTTAAAATTGTATGTAAAATGTTTGATAAATAAATATTAACAAAAGTTATTCACGCAAGAAATATATTAAAATGCTAAGCTATGCCATTTCAAATATTGCCATAAACTTTTTTCCCGGACCTAGTTATTAAAGCATCACTGGAACATCGCTGGGCAGGAATCTTCGTGGTCTTTTCAGAGTACACAGATGTCTCTTTTGCTTCCGATGTCGACGTAGATGTTGGTTGGACGTCCTTAGGTTCCAGGTATACATTAACAGAGGGTTTCGTCTGCAAAGATTTATAAGGGGCTTGAATTTAATGAAATCTATTTCTTCGAATAACACGCCACAGATGTCTCTTTTGCTTCCGATGCCGACGTAGATGTTGGTTGGACGTCCTTGGGTTCCAGGTATACATTAACAGAGGGTTTCGTCTGCAAAGATTTATAAGGGGCTTGAATTAAATGAAATCTATTTCTTCGAATAACACGCCTGTCTGTTTCAATTAAATAAGACCTATGTTGTACTTTTTTAATAACTTTTCCATGCCTCCTAAGATCAGTTATCCAAACAAACTATCCTGCTTTTAGCTCAATCAGTTCTTTTGCTTTGTGTCGTCTATCATAATTTGATTTATATTTTTTTCTGTAAATTTCTTCCTTTTTTATTAGGTTCAAAAATAATTAATCAATTAAATTCATATCCGCAAGGTTGTCGCGAAGTCTTCGTCCAAAAAGTAATTCCGCTGGGCTATATCCATTAGAAAGTACGCTAGTAATGCCAGTTCTAAGTTTCCTGGATTTTTCTTCTTCTGCGGCTGCTTTTGCTTGATGAAATTGAGGGCTGCTCGTAAAAATAGTAAACGACCATTCCTTCTCAAAACGTCAAAACTAGGATGAGTCGACGTTTTAAAATTGTGTCCCACTATCAGTGAAAATACTTGAGTTACTCCGTGTCGAGTGAATGCATTTTTTCAACTTCAAAATATGTGGAATAACAATCAGATAAAATAATAAACCATTTATTTTCTAATTTAAAAAAATCCATAGCAACCATTTGCCAGGGGTAATCCGGTAAGCTTGATGCAACTAATGGTTCTTGTTTATTCCTTGAGTTCTGGACACATTCTTGGCACCTCTTTACTTTGAGTTCAATGTCTCTTGAAATTCCTGGCCACCACATTGTTCTTTTAGCTCTAATTCTCGTCTTTGTTATGTCTCAATGTCCTGAATGTAATTTTTGTAACATAATAGGCCTTAAATTCTTTGGTATTACCATTCTGTTGCTTCTTAACAGCAAATCATCAACTACGCTGAGTTCGTCTCTAAAAGAATAATAATCGTTTTTTCAGAAGTCAGTCTAGTCTTTGTTGGCCATTCAGTTCTTACAAAGTTTTTTACTTCCTGGCATTCCTAATCCAATATTTGGGATTGGATAATTTGAACAATATTTTCATCTTTAGTATAAATATTCTATAACGATATATCATGTTTCTTCCTCCAATTCTTCTGAACCAGAACTATCATCAATGGGCATTCTCGAAAGACTAGCAGGTGTAATTAGATTTTTACCGGGAATATAATTTATAGAGTACTCATACCTCATCATTCGTATGCGTTGTAATGCGTTGTAACCTTGGAGTGAGATCATCCAAGTGTTTCGTTCTAAGAATTTGTAAAACGGGTTTGTGATCCGTTTGTATAGTAAAGTCTCTGCTCAAATATGTTTTCAATTTGTCGCATGCCCATGCAATGGCCAATGCCTCCCTTTCTATGTTTGCGTAGTTTTTTCTTTTTCCATTTTCCGAAGTTCTTCCCGAACTTTTAGTCTAAGATGAACTGGCACAACTCTAGGAGTCGAAATAGCTTATCTTTTCAATTCAATTTCCAAATACATCCTAACCAGTTTCGTTTTGATACTCCAAATAATTTTTTAATTGGACTTATTTTTTCTATTCCAGATTTCCCCAACAAAGGATTTATTTTATCCGTATATTGTTTCCATAATTGATTTTTCTCCATAACGTAAATTCACGCTAAATTTACGCTGAATAATTTTGCAGCTGTTTTTTCTACATTTATTCCTTCCATATTTTTAATTGAGTGCCATGATACTAAGGTAGCATCAGCACCCGTGTCGAGCTTGAATTGTACAAAGTCTGTTGACTGAGCTTTAGAGCAGGATAGAACAGAGTAGAACAGGATAGAATAGAACAATTAACGTTAGACAACTTA
This sequence comes from Scaeva pyrastri, assembly GCA_905146935.1. Taxonomy (NCBI): domain Eukaryota; kingdom Metazoa; phylum Arthropoda; class Insecta; order Diptera; family Syrphidae; genus Scaeva; species Scaeva pyrastri. The sequence continues at coordinate 45,267,701 of LR989929.1, forward strand.
GAACAGTCAAATATCTGGCGTCTGAAATTGTAAACAAAAAATTGTGTTGCTTTGACTCACGTTTTATGAAAATTTATCACCGAAAATATTAAAACGAACGCGATTGTTTGCTTCATTTTATTTAGTTCTGCAATGGATACTTCGAAAGAAATCTGAGTTCTGATCGGAATTCACTTTCGTTTCTTAAATTCTCCGAACAGCCTCGATAGGGCTGAATATTTTATTTACTTTATTCTCACACAAAACAAATATAAAGCACCACAGACGAAATGAAACCACAGCTAGGTTCCAGAATTGGAGTGAAATGAAACCGAAATCGAAATTGCAAATCGAGTGAATTCATTTTCAGTGTTCTGTATTTCGAATTTTTTTCGAAATCACCTTTCGTGAAATTGAAAACAACTGAGATCTGTCAATTGGGATATCATTGAAGTATTTTTACTTTGGCGAATTGTTTCCTTATTTAATAGATCGTTTATAATGAGTGCTGCGTTAATCGTTTTGGTGTTGAAAGAAAGAAGTATGCAAAAGAAAAATAAAAAGACGAAGGCCGATAGATGTATTTAATCACTTGGAAATTGCAAATGTCGCATATATTAAGACTGAAAACAAAACGTAATGCCCGTTAATTATTCCCATAGGGAGTTATTGTAATCGGTCCGATTCGTAAAATTGAAATTTTTGACAAATCTGGACGTTTTATGGTTCCTAGAATCTAAATTCGTCATTTGTAGAGAGATGTCTGTGTGTGTGTGTGTGTGTACGTACGTTCGTACGTTCGTACGTTCGTACGTATGTACGTTCGTACGTTCGAGATACCCTTTTTCGTTAACGATATCTCAAGAACCAGTAGAGATATCGATTCCAATTAATTTTTTTTCGATAGGTTATAACTTCAAAAGAAGCTGAAAGGACTTTTATAAAAATTTGTCTAACGGTTTTTCCACTATATCAGTTTTTAAAAAAAGTGAAAATTTTAGTTTGTCGCAAATATCTCAGGAACGAATAATGCTATTGACTTCAAATAAATTTTATTGGGTAGATTGCAATGTTACACAGGTTTGGTGTTAATTTGAAAATAATTTAATATACCGTTATTTTTTTCAAAAGTGAAAACTAAAAAAAAAAAATTTGGCGCGCAAATATACAATGAAGGGAAAATGATATCATCTTCAAAACATTTTTTTATTATGTGAAATGTAGTCTTTGACATCTGGTAAAATTTTTGAAAAATTGATTTGACAGTTTTTTTTTACAAAAAATAAAAAAGTACAAAAAATTCTACCAAAAGTTGGTAAAAAATGTTTTTTGACTTGAATATCACGAGAATGGGCAACGATATTGACTTCATATTTATTTTAGCTTAAACAAAATAAAATTATTAATATACGCTACAATTTTGACAAATATAGAACTGACAGTTTTTTCACAAAAAATAAAAAACTTCAACAAAAATTAGCCAAAAAATGTCAAAAGTAGTTAATTGACTTTAATATGTCCAGAGTGGTAAATCATTTTAACTTCGGATTTTATTTAATTTTTGCATAATAGAATTGTCAACTTATGATACATTTTTGACAAATGTCGAAATGACAGTTTTTTTTTACTAAAATATAAAATTAAAACTGAGATTTACAGAAAAGTGTGATAAATTGTTTTTCGACTTTAATATCATCACTACAAACAATGATATTGACTTCAAGTGTATTTTATTTTCAACCTACTCGTAATGCATTTGACAATACCTAAAAATGGTAAAATATTGACGAATATCAAATTTAAATTTTCACAATAAATACAGAACTACAAATATTTCTAAAAAAATTGGTAAATATTGTTTTCAGATTCAATATCTCTGATATTTTTTATGTTAATAAAATTTTTATCAACTACCATCAAAAGTTAATAATTTATTATCAGGAACGCTAAGTTTTCAAATTATGCATTATGGGAAGTTATCAGTGTGGTTCGCACCCAGCCTCTTTTTATTTTTTATTGTACATGTGGTTTAGTTCATACTACCGTTTAAATAAAAGTGCCTTCTTAATGGTACTGGAAATTGTTCAGCCTCATCTGAAACATCTTCGGTCTTGTTATGGGATAACTTCTTTAAAAAAATAATATAATTGATAAGTTTATTGCACATAAAACATTTTTAAAACAGGGGTAAACACAAAAATACTGCGCAGGAGGCAATATTTATAAGATTTATGGAGGATCTCGCTAGAGGTTTCATGAAGGGAGATCGAGTTGTAGCGGAAGCTTAGTGGGAAGATTTAAAAGCCGAGCTCAACAACCATGGTCCACCGCAGAAGGACGCGAGTGGTTGAAAAAAAGTAAGAACAACAACATTAAAAATGATCATGTTTTAAATTTTGAGTTTAGTAAAAATAAATAAACTCAATAAAGAGATTGGGTTTATATGAACAATGTATGTAATTGAATTAAAAGGCTCCCACATGAACACTAGGTACACTTCTTCTTACGAGTAACATAGAAATAACGCCAGACGTAAATCTGAAATACTTATTTCATGTAGTGTCTGTTAATTTTCCAATAATACTCTAAATACAAAAAGAACACATATAGCTATATCTCAATATATAGTGAGTTTGTTGCCATAAACGAAAATTATAGGCGATATATATTTTTGAATAGTGAAGATATAAATAAATGCATAAAAACAGATTCCAATCACTTTATATGTGAAAAAAAAACTTTGAAGTTCTCAACCATAACACTAACAATTTCATAATACAGTTAATATCTGGAATTCTAAACTATGATAATGATAAATAAAAGTATTTGCGCTTCAACAAGAAGTTTGGTTTAACCTTATGAGTAAGAATTCATGGCTTTATGTCATGCCCAAACCAACATACTTTTTATTCATACTTTTTAGAAAAACAAAACATATCTGAAAATATAATAATTCCCACCAATTCATCCCAAATTTCACAAATAAAGTGTAAAATAAATAGTAAGTAAACGGAAAACACAAACAATTCTGATTCCGAAATAAATGTAACACATGACGTTGAAGAAACAACGCAAGGATAATAAACAAAAACGGAAACATAAACAGAAACAGAAATAGAAAAAACGATACCTAACCTAATCATATTCCTTAAAAAAATGTAAAAAAATAATAATAATAATATTAATCAAACCAAATTGGATACATATTTATGAAAGACTAGCGAAACCCCCGCCCGCTTTGCAGGGCGTTACAAAAATATTTTTTTTAACTTCCCATACGACCATAGGAGGTTATTGTTATCGGTCCGATTTGTCAAACTGAATTTTTTGACATATCTGGACGTTTTAAGGTCTTACAATACCTATATATCTGTCATTTTTAGAGAGATATCTGTGTGCGAGTGCACATACGTTTTCCTACGTTCAAGAAATTTTTTTCTTCGGCGATATCTCAAGAACAACTAAATAAAAACAGTGATTGAAATAACTATTTTGTTGCTATAATTGGATAAAAAATATAAAAAAGTATAAACAAATATAATTCATTGTTTGTCGTTTCCCTACCAAAACTTTGGTTCAGGCCATGCATTTTTATAAAAAAAAGTTGCCAGCGACAGGAATCGAACTTAAGACCCCTCGGAGATCTTTTTTTTTTTTTTTTTTTAAATTCAAATTTTTTATTCATTTTAACTTAAAACTACTTACATACTAGACAAAATTCAGTAAACTAGCCTACTTAATGATACTTAAATATAACTTACTGGCCCTAAACGGGCGCTCTAAGGAATTCATGAATACTTAAAACTAATGCCTTTCGGCCCATGAACTAATTTTTTTTTTTTTTTTTTAATGTTTATTTTGTTAGAAAATTTAAAAAAAAAAACTAACATCTTTGACTATTATTATTTTTTCCTTACATACTAAGTCCTTAAAATAAAACTTAAAACTACCCCTAACCTACCTACAAACTACTTAAAACTAGAACAACCACAGCGGCAAAAGCTATGTCTTTAAATTTGTTTGTCCATGTTATGTCTGTAATTGTCTTTTTTTTTTTAATAAACTCAATAAAGAGATTGGGTTTATATGAACAATGTATGTAATTGAATTAAAAGGCTCCCACATGAACACTAGGTACACTTCTTCTTACGAGTAACATAGAAATAACGCCAGACGTAAATCTGAAATACTTATTTCATGTAGTGTCTGTTAATTTTCCAATAATACTCTAAATACAAAAAGAACACATGTAGCTATATCTCAATATATAGTGAGTTTGTTGCCATAAACGAAAATTATAGGCGATATATATTTTTGAATAGTGAAGATATAAATAAATGCATAAAAACAGATTCTAATCACTTTATATGTGAAAAAAAAAATTTGAAGTTCTCAACCATAACACTAACAATTTCATAATACAGTTAATATCTGGAATTCTAAACTATGATAATGATAAACAAAAGTATTTGCGCTTCAACAAGAAGTTTGGTTTAACCTTATGAGTAAGAATTCATGGCTTTATGTCATGCCCAAACCAACATACTTTTTATTCATACTTTTTAGAAAAACAAAACATATCTGAAAATATAATAATTCCCACCAATTCATCCCAAATTTCACAAATAAAGTGTAAAATAAATAGTAAGTAAACGGAAAACACAAACAATTCTGATTCCGAAATAAATGTAACACATGACGTTGAAGAAACAACGCAAGGATAATAAACAAAAACGGAAACATAAACAGAAACAGAAATAGAAAAAACGATACCTAACCTAATCATATTCCTTAAAAAAATGTAAAAAAATAATAATAATAATATTAATCAAACCAAATTGGATACATATTTATGAAAGACTAGCGAAACCCCCGCCCGCTTTGCAGGGCGTTACAAAAATAGTTTTTTTAACTTCCCATACGACCATAGGAGGTTATTGTTATCGGTCCGATTTGTCAAACTGAATTTTTTGACATATCTGGACGTTTTAAGGTCTTACAATACCTATATATCTGTCATTTTTAGAGAGATATCTGTGTGCGAGTGTACATATGTTTTCCTACGTTCAAGAAATTTTTTTCTTCGGCGATATCTCAAGAACGGGTAGAGATATCGACTACAACTAAATAAAAACAGTGATTGAAATAACTATTTTGTTGCTATAATTGGATAAAAAATATAAAAAAGTATAAACAAATATAATTCATTGTTTGTCGTTTCCCTACCAAAACTTTGGTTCAGGCCATGCATTTTTATAAAAAAAAGTTGCCAGCGACAGGAATCGAACTTAAGACCCCTCTCGTCTAGAGCGGAGATCTTTTTTTTTTTTTTTTTTAAATTCAAATTTTTTATTCATTTTAACTTAAAACTACTTACATACTAGACAAAATTCAGTAAACTAGCCTACTTAATAATACTTAAATATAACTTACTGGTCCTAAACGGGCGCTCTAAGGAATTCATGAATACTTAAAACTAATGCCTTTCGGCCCATGAACAAATTTTTTTTTTTTTTTTAATGTTTATTTTGTTAGAAAATTAAAAAAAAAAAAACTAACATCTTTGACTATTATTATTTTTTCCTTACATACTAAGTCCTTAAAATAAAACTTAAAACTACCCCTAACCTACCTACAAACTACTTAAAACTAGAACAACCACAGCGGCAAAAGCTATGTCTTTAAATTTGTTTGTCCATGTTATGTCTGTAATTGTCTTTTTTTTAATTTTTTTTTGTTTTTTTGTTATAATTTTTTTTTTGATAATTTTTCTGTTTTTTTTTTAATTTTTTTTTTTTTTATTTTTTTTATTTTTTATATTATAGTGCCACCGTCCCTACTCTACTTAATCTACTTAACCTAAGACTAAAAACAAGTATGTAAGCCGGCCAAGGCAAAAAATACCCCTCCCCGGTTTACCCCATATTAATTTCTTTTAGCCACCAAAACTGGTTCTGTTCGGAAACAGCCCTACTGAACCGGAGCTCCGCTCCATCTCGGGCGAGGACGTCTCGTTCGTACAAGAGTCGCCGCACAGTGGCGCCCTTTGTATGGAGAAGTGGAAATAATTCAATAATTCCTGAACCACTCAACCGATTTCAATGAAATTTTCAAGTAAGACAAAGAATGTCGTTAGTAATCGACTTCAGTAATTTCTACCCACTGTTACGCTCTACAGTTGACAAAAACTGCTTTTTTTTGGAAAAAAAAAATTAAAAAAAAATTGTTTTATGAGGAAATTAATTGAATTCGACACAAAATAGCGTAAATTACTTTTTGCAATTTTAGCAAAAATTGAAATGATTTAAGAAAATACGATTATTGATAAGAATTGATTCTTAAACTACCTTTACATACATACATTGTACATATTATATACATATACATATGTATGTATATGTACATATGTACATTGTACATACATAATGTACATACATGGATGTGTGGATATATTATTAAAAAAAAAATTATTTATTCGCATTATCAGACACCAATGGCCATTTTTAAGGTTAAAGAGAATTATTGTCAAATTTGCCTAGTATAGAAATTAAAAAATCGGGCAAGAGTACGGCATTTTTTACTTTTCGGAAAAACTATAACACATAAATTGGTAAAGTTTTCAGTGTTTAATTAAGAATTATTAAGAGCAACGAATTCTTAATCCAAAAATTTGTGCATTTCATTAAAATTTTGAAAAATCACACTACATATTTTTTAAACTTTGTTTTATTTATTTATTTAATTTAGTTACTCAATTTTAAAATTTAAATCTTTTTAATAACCAAGCATTACAATGATCGATAAACCAATTTAAAATAAAAAATGATAATTATACAATATTTGGAAAAGGATAAAAAAATATAAGAAATTACCAAATTTTAATTACAACAATTAGTAAAATTTTAACTTTATATTTATTTTTTTCGAAAACTATGACTTTATTTGACTTAATTTAAAAACAGGCTGATAGAACAGCTTTAAAAAAAATACAATTCTTAGTTTTAAATGTTACCGTTATTTAAAACAAAAATCTTTTTTATTTAAAGTATTTTAAATTTAAACTGCCCCTCCCGTCTAAACGGGGGGAGATATAGCCCCTTCCATAGTAAAAAATGCTTCTTAAGAACTGTTTTATAGAAACCCGTTATAAAATCTTATCGGCTTATTTATCGTACTCTGCTCAAAGACAGTAACAGTATTTTTGTTTTGTTTTAAACGTAACACTTTTTTACTTAAAATTGGTCTGGAAGGCGCATCGGGACGGTTCCGGATACGATTTTTGCAGCAAATTGTAGCTAAGAGTCTACACTATTTGTCTATATAAAAAAGACAACAGCGGCAAATGGCGATAAAACTCAAAACATTATGAGAAGAAAAATATAACACAAAAATTGATTTTTTTTTGTTCATACCAAGTACTGTTATCACCGACCAATTTTTTATTTTTTTTATTTTTTTCTACAGATTTATTGATTTATTAAAAAAAAATTATTTCAATTGGATCTGATTTGAGCTATTGCGGATCGTTTAAAAATGAGCCAATTTTCATACATATTTATGAATTTTCGACTTTAAGCTTAAAATTCTCAGGTAAACTAGTACTTATTTCAAAAAAAGTGATAACATATCATTCTTACAACAAATTAACTATAAGAATCCATTATCAGATCTTAAAAAACACCACTTTCAGAAAATGACTTATTTCCATGTTTGCCCCACTGTGCGTCGGTCCACGGTTCTACGCCTGACGTGGTAGATAAGCGGTACTGCCAATCTATCCTGTATCAAGCCGCATTGGTCTAAATAGAGGAATGCCTTTGGTGGGATAAAGCCGCTCAAGCGTGCCATACCGAAGTATTCGTCGTTTGGATAGAACGCCCCGAAAATCTAATTATTGGTCGAAGTCATAGCTCTCGCAATGTGACCCCGAACAAGTTTTATCACGAAATTGTCAATTCTGTTGATCCGAGCTCCGTTGTATAAGACCTCGTTTGAATAATAATGCAAATAAGAAGATTCTGGTATACCAACCGAGACATCTCCGGAGACACTGCCTCTCGAACACCCGAAACTTCTCCATTTGGGAAGGGGCAATGTTGAACCAAACAGGACAACCATAGACTAGCATTGGCCGTATGAGGGCCATGTAGCAAATTACCTTCACCCTGGGGTCAAGCCGGCTGCTGTAAAACAGCCGTTTCGTCAGAGCGAGGACTCCTCGGGCCCTGGTCAGAGCAGCATTTATATGTCTGTCGAAATACAAATACTGGTCCAACCAGATACCGAGGTACTTCACTACACTTTTGCACGACAATGGCCGCCGGTCAGGCCCAACAATAACCATCTTCCGCCAATTCTTACATGTATCTCTCGTGGCCTTAGCCAACGGAGTTCGGAACAGAATTGTCTCCGACTTTTGGACATTTATTTTCAAGAGAATTCTAATAACCTCAACCTTTCGGGCCGTTCTGTACGCAATCAGGTCGTCGGCATACGCAATTGCTTTAGTTAGGCTACCTATCAGATCACTGGTATAAATGCTGAAGAGGATCGGCGAGTTGACCGCTCCCTGTTGAAGACCGTTTTTAATTTCGAAGATGCATTGCCATTTTTGACAACAAACCTTCTACCATTGAGCATATCATAAAGCATATACAATAATGGCTTACTGATGCCTAGTCTGGTGAGTTTTAGGTACAACCCTTCTAACCATACGGTGTCGAAGGCTTTCTCTAAATCCACCAGAACAGCACCCGTGCATTGTTTCTTGGACTTGTTCCATTGGATATCAGAAACGAGTTTAGACGCGGCATGAATACAGTCATGTCCTGCCTTGAACCCGAACTGATTATCCGGAATTATTGTGTTGTCCGCAGCCCACTTAGTCAGAGCCCTATTGATTACCTTCTCGAATACCTTGCTGATGCTTGGAAGAAGACTAATTGAACGAAGATTTGAAGGGTTGGAGTTGTCCTTTCCCTTTTTCGGGAGAGGATGCACCACAGCTGTCTTCCAACGCACTGGATAATATGCATTATTCAGCGCGTTGTTGAACAGTGTAGTATAAATGTCAATAGCTTCAGTCGATAAATGTCTTAACACAATGTTGGGTATGCCATCTACACCTGCTGACTTTTTATTCTTTATTGAATTGAGGATGAGCTGGAGCTCTACCTTCGTAGGGACTTGAACCCTTTCTTTCGGCGATTATAGCGTTCGCTAAGAAATCGTCATCAAACCGGGTGAAACCACAGTTCTCGGATCGCCAATGAGTAATATCATTCTTCAGGTAGAAGTGGTGAAGTAGGGCCCTGTTTTCCAGGTCGTGGTTCGGGCGAGTGCAAGCATTCACCTTATACACTTGCTGGAAAGCAGCACCAATTGTCTCCACTTTCTCCTGCAGATCCTCAATAACAAAGAAGTCATTGTCCAAGACGGCTTCTTCTGGATTAATTTGCGCTGTCAGAAGTACGTCTCTGTTCTCTGTCGTTCTCTGGAGCTTAAGACACGGAAGGTCGTTATGATTATTTTTTCGGAAAATCTTATTAATTTTCGGGAACATACTCGGGTCGCTAGAGTTAACGGCCCGAATTTTCTGGTCCCAGTACAAATTAATAGACAATCTGTAATTTTCCTTTATCAGGGTGTTGACGTTTTTAATTGACGCCTTCAGTGTCCTAATCTTCATGTCGTGGGGGTCTGTGAATCGTCTGTACAAGTTCTTAAGTCTTGTCAGTAGTCCGCTTTTATGTCAGTGAAGTGCGTCTATAGTCGCGTTACTGTAGGCGTTTGTTTCGTCGCGTTCTTTGTACTTCGGTAATGTCCGTTCCATTGTTCGTTTAATTATACCGTCCATCTGTTCAAGGTGTTGGTCGATTTCATAGTTTGTCAAGTTTCTGTTGTTTGGCGGAGATATGTCACTCGAGCGGAGTTCTCTTGATAGAACTTGGGTGAAACGTGGCCAGCGCATCTTACTATAATTGTAAGAGTGCGCTGGTACGAATTCCTCCAGTTCCACAAGCTCGTTGGGTATCTGCATTAGAGCAGCCAAGCTGCAATGGTCGCTGTCGTAATCTATTGTCTGTAGACAATTTCTTGGGTGAGTACCCACTTTGTCAGTTACTGTCAGTCTTGTGTCGTATAGCAAGAGGTCCTTTCAGTAGCCAGCAGGTGGACACCGTACTCAACACTGCAAAGATTCATCAAATTAAATAGATGATTACCTCTTGGGTTACTTGTTTGATTTCCCCAATCACCATGTTTGGCGTTCAAATCTCCTGCCAATATAAAATAGTTCTCTTCCAAGCCCAGTTTAAGTACTCTAAAAAGAATCTCGAGCTCTGAGATGAAGTTAGCTGGCTGCGGAGCATCAGCCGCGTAAGCCGCAATCAAATATAAGCGCTTACCTCTAGTGAGGGAAACACCTACGACGCAGACTTCCAAGGTCTGAAGCTTTCGCAAATCATTATTGTATATAACTTTATGATTAATACCTTTACGTATGAAGATTGCAACACCGCCTCCTTGATCAGAGTTGGGTCGATCCCTTCTTACGATATTGTAATTTTTATGAGTCAATTTGTGTTTCTGGTTTAGCTTAGTTTCGCTAGCCATAAACACATCAGGACTGTGGTCTTTCAACAACTGAAACAGAGTGGCTCTTCGTTCGATCCTAATCAATGAATTTACATTCAAACCTAGGATCCTAAGGCGCGACTTCGGCGGCGCGCCCTTAACCCTGAATTTGCGCTTGGCCAGGCAACAAAGAGTAGAGATAATCTACTCTTTCGCCTTGCTCCCTGATCTGACTTTGCAGTCCTGTCAACTGGCCTTGGATGCTCAGCAACAAGGATACAATGTCTGGCTGCCCCGCCGACACCTGAGGCACTTGGGCCTGTGGGGCGACCGGTGGTGGAGCCTGTCTCGTATTTCCCCTTCCTTTCGCATAGTTGGCGTAAGAAATATTGGGATTAACGATTGCACTTTTTGCTGTTGGAGCTTGTCTTACGGGTAGACTTGCGGCTTTTTGCCTGGCCTGTTTTTCCCGTATCTCTTGGACCTTAGGACAGCCCCGATAATTAGCAGGGTGCCCCTCGTTCCCGCAGATAACACACTTGAGCTGGGCCATGTCTTCGACCCGCTCGGTCCCTAACCTGCACTCACCTCTATTGTGGGTTTCGGCGCATTTCACACAGCGCAACAGCATTTCGCAGTTGGCCGCAGCGTGACCGAACCTTTGGCAGCGCATGCATTGCAGCATGTCGTCATGTCTCTTTAATTTTTCCCAGTGTATAACCTGGTAGTCTAGGACGGTGATATTCCTTAGACTCTCCAGTCTACTTTGGGGCGACAGAGTTACAAGGAAGATTGGCAGTTTATGCCCCTCCCGTCTGGACTTGACCGTGGTGAATGGCTTGACCCCGACGAATTCGAGGTCATCACTGGCCTTTGAACGGAGCTCATCTAGGAGTTCTCCAGGTTCCGTGCAGGAACTGATTCCTTTTAACAGGACCGTTTTTGGTTTTTCACTCTTAGGAGTGAAGCTGAAGAATTCAGCGGTGGCTTCTCTAAGACACTCTTTGACTAATTTGTAGTCGGCCAATGTGAAGCATTGAACCGAATACCTTTTTTGTACTTCATTAATAATTTTAATTGTAAAATTGTTATTAGTGGCCGACTTACATACCTGTTTTACGTCCTGTAGGTCGACCTTATAAGTAAGTGGTGGCACTTTTTCGGACTTAGGCCGTGGTTGCTGCTGGTGTTGCTGTTTCGCTGCTGCTGATGTTGATGCTGCTGATGGTGCTGTTGCTGATGGTACTGCTGCTGCTGCTGCTGGTGCTGGTGCTGGTGCTGCTGCTGATGTTGCTGCTGCGGGTACTGTCTTGGGTACTGCAGCTGGAACTGCAGCAGCTACTAGCTTTAGGCCCCCAGATGTACTGGGGCCTGATTGTGCCGCCCCTGTGTTTTGTTTGGGTATTTTTTGTTGTTGCTTCGGCACCCTTTGCGGCTTGGGTACTGCCGAAGGCTTGTTTTTAGCAGCTTTATTTTGCTGCTGCTGTTGTTGTTGTTGTTGCTGCTGCTGCTGCTGTTGTTGTTGCTGCTGCTGTTCTTGCTTTCGCAACTCAACCAACTCAGCCTCTTTCCGCCGACTCGCCTCCTGCGTCTTTTTGAGCAGTTGTAGGTAGGGCTCCATCTTTCTCTTGATCTTATCTATTTCGTCATACAGATCATTTATGATGGACTGGGCCTCCTCTACCTCGCCCTCTTCTTCTTCGTCCGAGGACGACTCTGTGGTCAGGAACGCAAACCTATTGCTGTCCCCGGACCTGAATCTTACCTCACCATCTTCTGACACATATTCGATGTCGTCATCGGATGGCGAGGTAATCAATTGTCGTTGAAGTTTTTCGGCTGCTCTCGTTTTCGCCTTACGCGCCGTCTCCTTGCCTGCAGCTGGCAGCTCAGCTGAGGCGAACGTGGAGCGACGCTTAACCAAATTCGGCGTACACCGAATACTCCTCCTCCTTTTGCTTGTAGCATAGACTGGCGCCGTTGCTACTTTAGCTGATGTTGTTTTTTCTGGGGCCTCTTGCGAAGTCCCCGTAGCTCTTACCGTTGGCGACTTACTAGATGTTATTGTTGTTGTTGCTGCTGGCTAGTTATCTTTCGACAGTACCGCTGCTGTAGTTGTGGTTGATGCCGTTGGCGATTTACTTGCTTTACTTGGGACACCTTTCGATGTCCCAGCAAGTTTCTTGGCTTCCATTGGGGAATTCCTCTTCTGTAGACGATTCTCCAATGCTCGTTTTTTTAAAAAAAACTTTTACGCCCGAGCTGGACTCGAACTTAAAACCTTCGGGTCTGCGGTCCGGTGGCGTCTCCTCCTATGTGCTACTGCACTCTTGTAGAATTGCTGGTTAAAAGTGTACTATAACACACGCGGTGATTTTATTTGAAAGTCTGTGAAAGCCGAAAACGTCCACTCGCTAGCACAGTTGGTGATCGACTGAGAGCGGAGATCTTACCATGACACCACGATCTCTACTGATCTAGGTGTGCGCAAATTGCTAAATATTGTTAAAATAAGCAACCAAAATTTATTTTCTTTGTTTAACATTTTTTTTGATCCCTAAACCTTCTACTCTTATTCCTCTTTAAATAAAAAAAAAAAAATTGGGAAAATCGGCCAACCGGCTTGGCTGGTTAGTGAACGAACACAATAAAACAGACTTTCTTTATATATAGATATAGATATATAGAAGATAGAAGAAGATAGATATAATGTTTATTATTCAAAAATAAAGTCATGAACAATGTAATAACAGTAAGGCAATGGATTAAATCGTGTGCCTACTTATGTACTTATATATGTATATAAAAAAAAATTATTAATGCATAATAAAAAAAAAATATTGTGTTGGTCATCTATTCGTCATTTTCTTGCGCACCTTAAGCGTTACCACGTACGCCTTTCGTATTGGGGAGGAGTGTTCTGTCTTAAACCAGGGCCCTTATTATGAATTACGAAACGAACGGCAGAAAAAACGAAACTCGAAGAAACGAAAGTCATGGCGAAGAGCAATTACAAGATACGAAAATAGAAAGCAAAACAAATTGCCAGGCAAAAACGAAAAATTATAATTTTTTAAAAGCGCAACTAACTTCACTCCTATTAACAAATGTCAAAATATAAAAAGCTGAACGAGAGCTGAAGGCACTCGTAAATAAAAATACGAGTATTGTAATTTGTATGATTCTCGTTTTTCTTAATCGCAATTTGACGATTAAGTGCTACTGCAATCGTTTTTCCTAATCGCAATTTAACGAATACGCCTTATTTTGAACGAGTATCGTTTTTCATAATAACCCCCCAGAGACCACGCAGAACTCAACTCAATTCCCACGAATCACTTTGACATAGTTCGATTACGACCAAGTGTTCCGCATGTGTTATGAATCATTTTACAATGGTTAACAATAGGAACGGCAATCGAACTATGTCAACCATAGTAATCCAATACAGTAATACGATGCAGGATCATATTACAAGCGAAGTGCGACATAGGTTGCATAATTGGACAGCGAAATGGAAGTAGAATGCGTGGTTGACCTGGAAGTGGTGACGATTTAGGCAATAGCAGAGAGTAGCTTAGAAAATGAAGAGTAGAATTGAAGACACTCTGATTTTGAAAGAAAAGAAGTTGTTTCAACAATACTAGTTTCTGTGATTGTATGTTCAAACAAATGAATTTATTGCTTTCGTTACTTTTACTTAAAACTATTACTATTTGTGTTGGCGATAGTACGTGTAAACTGTACATAAACATAACACCTTGGCGGCAACAGTCTTTATATTCAATGTAACTTACTTCACCTTTGTAAATACTTAATGTAATAATTTAAAAAAAATGTTTATCCGGTAAGTCCAATTTGGAAAACACAACATAGCTAGACAGATGTAAGTATCTTACTACTAGCAAAAATAAAAATGTATTCAATGTTTGTTAATTAAAAATTTATAATTAATAAAGGATTTTGTAACTCTACAATAAAGAAAACTAAACTTTTTTTTTTACATTGAAAAAAGTCTCAGCGTTGGCCCCGATCCAACAATTTGTATTATCTTGTATCTTTATATCTCCGAAATGGTGATTCTTAGAAAAAAAAAGTGTTAAGACAGTTTTTATTGATAAATTATTTGATGAATAATTTTTGCTTAAGTTATTTTATTGTTAAACTTACCGTTTGACCAAGAAATCAAAATACCTATTTTGGTGACTTGACTTCGGATCATTTTTTTGCACATGTCGGATCGATGGGCACTTTTTAAAAATTTGTTTGAAATGGTATTCTCAACATTAATTCCAATTGACAGCTTTATTAATGTAACATTGAATGCGTATTTTCACTAAATATGAACTATGAAAATCCTTTTGCGTTTGTGTTTCAGGGTGATAAAAAAGATTTAAAGTTTTGTAAACAATTTGTAAGAAGTGTTAATTATGTTTTAAGAATAATCTGTTGAGTATTTACTTTTTTAGATGGCATCTTTCTTCATGCAAAATCGGGGTTTTTCTTTTGGCATCAGTGATGTTACACCAAGCTCTAAACTACTTGAAGAAAAGCAAAAACTACTCGATAAAGGATACCGTAAATGTGATGACTACATTATTCAAATGAAAAAAGGGACCCTGCAATGCCAACCAGGCTGCACTCCAGAACAAACTCTAGAAGCTGTAATGCTTCGAGAACTGTCCAGTATTCGAGAACAAGCAGCGAAGGCATGCTTCCGTGAATTGCATCCCACTAATAGTGCACTAATAATGGCGCTTTCGGGATCAAAGGGCTCCAATATTAATATTTCTCAGATGATTGCTTGTGTAGGCCAACAAGCTATTAATGGAAAACGGGTTCCAAATGGATTTGAAGAGAGAGCGTTGCCCCATTTTGAAAAGCTTTGTATGTATTTTATAATGTGACCCTTATTTAGAAAATGTTTAATTTGTATCTGTCTACTTGCATCATTCAAAATTTCAGGTCTCTATAATGACTTAATTTAAAAAATTTGAAACTACGTCAATATCTTATGGGATATGGGGACTTGCAAAAATACAATAATATTTGGGTAGCTATCGTATCTACTGTTTATTAAGTTTGACCAAATTAAGTGACAAAAATCACTGACAAGCACATAATACGGGTACTTTTTCATTGATTTATTTACGAAAGGTTAGCAGATTGCGAAAAATAATAAATATTAAAAATGAACAGTCGACTCCGCTTTACTGCACTCCGCTTAGTTAAAAAAATGGTTTAGCTGAGACAAGAAATGTATTGCGGGGATTTTGGCAACAGTGTTTATGCAAAATACTTCGGATATATATGTATGTATATTAAGTTCTAACAGCACGCTTGGCTGTTAAATTGGTCGATATGCCATCAACTGATCAAAATTTTCATTACTCTCCGAATTTCCAAAAAAAGTTATCTATCCCTAATAAAATTATTTGAATTGTATTGAGTTGAAGTTCATCCTTTCCTTTGAATTTTAAGGGCAGTAAATTTCAGGCACTGACGATTTTTATTACTGTATACTTGTGACAGAATGACGGGCAACTTTATAACAGACAGACGACTGAAATATAAAAATTTGACAACCAACTGACAAATTGTGTGGTAAAATTAAGTTATTTTTTCACAATCTCCTCTCAATTTTTCTATATCTTTTCACTTTTACAACCTTACTCAAAACCAAAGTCAGCCAAAACGGTCAAACAAACATATTATTGTACCGCCTTGAAGTATATTATATATCAACATATGTGCTAGCCGACCCGTAGCCACTTTGTTGGGCGTTAATTATTATTTTTTGTGATGCAATTACATACTATATGTTGTGTAAGTAAGTTGTTGTTCTAAGTTATAAGTTAGGTTTATTGTTTAAAATCTATAGGAAGTTAATTTATTTTTATTTTATTTCTTAATAGCTATAGTATTTAATGTACTTATATTAATTATTGTTAACAATGTTTGATGTTTTTTTATTTTCCGGTAGCAAAATACATATGTTGGTTTATCTCGAGTTGGAACTCCACATGCATATTCAAGATGGGGTCGGACTAGTGAAATGTAGAGCGCTTTAGGTGCATGGGGGTTAGAAAATTCTTTAGACCATTGATAAAACCGAGAGATCTATTAGCTTTATTAATAATATGGTCAAAATAGGAATGGAAATTCAAGTGTTTGTCACACATAATACCAAGATCTCTAATAGAATCGACTACGTTTAGGGCGTCATTAAGGAAGTAGTATACTCTAATAGATGGGATTTGCTTACGTGAAAAGGTTATTTGATTACATTTACCTACATTTAACTCTAGGAAGTTATGTAAGCACCAAACAAAAAAGATATTCAGATCATTTTGTAAAAGTAAGGAATCAGATGGAGTTGAGACAATTTTAAAAATTATCTTATCATCCGCAAACTAGGATGACTGAGTTTTTTTTAAAGACAGCTATCGTTAACAGATAAGACGAAGAATAGGAGGTCAAGGTGACTACCTTGTGGGTAGTGGCATGTATGGGACTAGAGACTAAGTTACGGAAGAGGACTTTATAAGTTCTATTCTCAAGGTAAGAGCTTATCCAGTTTATAAATATAGATGGAAAACCTAGGGCTCTGATTTTGAGATATATGTATTATCTTATGAGATATTTTACTAAAGGCTTTGCTGTAATCAGTATATACAACATCAACTTCATTGCCATTCTCGAGGGCTAAGAAAACTCAATTAAGTTAGTCGTAGTGGATTTACCTTTAAGAAAACGATGTTGAGTAGGGGAGAATAAGGGCGTGCAATGAAAATGAACGGAATCATAAACTAAGCTTTCAAAAAGTTTTGGGATGCATGAAAGTTTAGCAATATGTATATAATTGTTAATCTCAGTTTTATTACCTTGTTTATGAATCGGAAACATAAATTAATCTTTCCATATATGAGGAGAGACAACTTGGGAAAGAGAGAGTTCAAAAAGTGCAGTTTGAGGCTTGGACAGAGATTGAAAACATTTTTTTAGAACAACTGATGGGACCAGGGCTAAAGTTTTCTTTGAGGCTTAAGATTGTTTTCCATTTGATTAAGGTATTGGTTATAAAGGCATTCGTTTAATTCTGAGAAAGAATTATAGGCGAGAAGATAGCTGTTGTGGTCGGTGTCAGATTTGGACTGTAAAACAATCTTCCAACGCTTGTTTCGCATGTTTCTTAAGCTACGGAGCTCTCTGTTGTACCAAGGGGGAGAAGAGGTAAAATCTTTCTTACGAGAGAACGGTACTGAAACTTCAATACAGTATAAGAGAAAAAATAAAACCAATTCGCACGGGCTTCTACTGTTGGGTGGAAAGAACTTAATTCAAAATCGGTTGAGCTAAGATTATTGAGCTTAGAGAAATCAGCCCTACGAAAATCATAACTGTAATTCTCCATTTTCAAATTCGATGGGGAGAGAGTAAGGGGAGGATGATAGCGATCCAAGGATGAGAGAAGGTGAGGGCTCACGGAGACGACGCAGTTATCGCAATCAGAGGACAGGATGAGATCAAGGTGTCTCCCCATATAGTTTGCTACTCCATTAAAGTCGCCAAGAACGATGATCAAATAATTAGGTTGCATTAGTTCAAGCAGATAATCGATGGCATTAACTGCAGCTTGGTAGGCTTTAGTTTGTTGGGCTGGTCGAATATAACAACAAAGGATAAAAAGACAAAACTTAGGCGAGTGTAACCTTAGTTGATACACCTTCAAATTCGATTGAAGTAGGAATATGGAGTAACGAGCTTTCAAAATTACTATTAATAGCTAAAAGCACACCACGGCTATGCGTATTACTCGCACATTTCACGACATCCATACGATAGATGGAATAGTTGTTTGTGAAAAGTTCAGTACTAAGGATATCGGGTGTGAGGTTTGTTTCGGTGAGGGCAAAGATGTCGTAAGGAAGGTTTTGGTGCTATTAAATACGGCAGACGTTTTAGATCTTAACCTTCTTACATTTTGATAATAAAGGCTAACACATTTAGGCTTATTGGTCTTTAGGTATGCGTTTTGAAGAGATAAAGGACGCAAAAGAGGTTAGGTCTTACCTCACTTTTTGAGGAGAAATTTCAAGACCATCATGAAATTTCAAGAATATTCCCATAAGTGCATCACGTTTGGTAGTGAGGCCTTCTTGGGAGATTAAAGCATTTTGTAGAGTGAGACTGTGAGGTAAGGGAGTGAGTGCGTGGAATAGTTTTTTTTTTTGGGGAAAACACGTATATATGCACACGTGGTGTGCGGGGAAGATGAGTTGTTCTCTTTTTAGGGGTTGTAAAAATAAAAAAAAATACAAAGTGTTTATTTAATTTAATACTAGCGGGTGCCGCTTTATTTTTCTAAAAAAAGGCTGATATGTTTTACTATGAACAATTGTTTAAAAGCATGGAATTGCAGAGGCTGAAGTGTTCATCCGTACTGCTCGATGTGTTAACCAATTGTGTGGGTTGTGGCCTGTGGCCCTTCTTTTATACTGTTCGGGAGCTTTTGTTTACAATGTTTTTTATTTCTTCTTCTATACAAAAGCTTTTGTAAAGCTTAAGGCTTAAGGCTTACATGAGTTAAATGATAAAATAAATAGAAATTTGGTACAGTACTAGTTACATTTTAGTGGACAAAATAATAAGTTTAGTTTTAAGAAAAATAATAAATAAATGTTATAGTAAATGTTTAAATAAAAAATAAGTAAGTGTTATAGTCTCCCCCTCTGGATCGATGATCGTCTCGATGGAGAGACAGGATTTTGTCTATTTCTTCGGTCGTCCTCTTTTACGCAGTCTTCGGATTGGTACTGCGGTGTTTTGTGTAGTACCACACTTTGTTATGGCGGAAGCATGATAGGTTCCCAGTGGTATTGCAAGGTCGTCCTTATGTGCGATTTGATAAGATGATGACCCGACTTTGTTTATGATTACATATGGACCATCCCTTCGTGGTACAAATTTCGATGTTGTGTTTTTTGTTGCTTTACTCAAAACATGACTCGTTACCATTACCTCATCTCCCACTCTTACAACGGCTTGCGAATGTCTCTTCTTATCCACGTAGGCTTTGTTGTGATCTTGTGTTTTCTCGGTTGTTTCGCGGGCGATTTGAAGGGTTTCAGATAGCTTTGCCAGCTTTGGTGTTATCTGCGGAATGAAATTCTCAGATTCAGCAATAGTTCTTAGGTCGTTGTTTACGTCATCGATTGTTCTGCATTCACGGCCGAAGGTTAAATATGCGGGTGAATAGCCTGTACTCTGGCATTTAGAAGTGTTCATGGCAAATCGGATAGCAGGTAAGTTTTCATCCCATGTGTTATGTTCGTTTCCGACCAGGATTGCTAGTTGAGTTTTCATATCCCGATTTCTTCTTTCAACCGGGTTGGATTCAGGGTGGTATAGTGGAGTTAACGTTTGTTGAATGTTCAGCCAATAAACCAGTTGTTGCATGAGTGCGGATATAAACTGTACTCCGTTGTCTGATATGAGGCGTCTAGGAGTACCGTACCTTAAGAAAACTTCATTGAGAAGCGTTAGCGCGCAATTTTCTGCAGTGGCCTCTTTTAGCGGAAAAAATTCTGTCCACCTGCTGGCAACGTCTTCAATGATAAAGACCCATTGGTTGCCTTTGGTTTTCGGCAAAGGTCCGAATAAGTCAACAGCCAAGACCTCGAAGCGTTGGTTGCTTGCTACCGTTTGTAATAGACCTACAGGTTTTTTTATTGTCGGCTTATATCGCGGACACTCGAGACACTTTCCCACATGCTTATTTATGTCATCCCTCATTCGGGGCCAGTAATATCGTTTCCTAATCCGAGCAATAGTTCTGTCCACACCATAATGTCCTGCTGTGGCAATGTCGTGGTAAGAATGCAATATGTCAGAGCGTTCTTTAGTTGGAACTACTAACTGGGCATCTTCGGAATCAGATTCAGGTGAATATCTATAGAGAACACCGTCATTCATGATGTAGCCTCTAGCTGTCCACCGGGGTAGATCTTCGTTATTTTCTTCAAAAGAGGCTATAATTGATTTTATTTCAGTGTCCTCAAGTTGTGCGTCTCGAATCTCTTTTGCTTTTCTAGATGGTATATCGATTCTAACGTTGCAGATCTCACAGGAGCTATTGCTATGTTTAGTTTGACATGGTGGCCTTGACAACATATCGGCGACTTTGTTCGTATTACCAGGGGTGTATTTGATGTCCACATTGTATGGCTGAAGTTGTAAGGCCCAACGTGCTAATCTTCCGGTTGGAGACTTTAAGCTCATTAACCATTTTAGGGGTTGATGGTCTGTCAGGAGCGTGACCGTGGAACCTTCGATGTACCCACGAAATTTATTAACTGCCCAGATAATTGCTAAGGCTTCGCGCTCTGTTGTCGAGTAGTTACGTTCTGCATCTGTTAACAATCTGGATATGTATTCTACTGGATGTTCGTTTTCCTTCTCCCCCTGGACCAAAACTGCCCCTATGGCGTAGCTACTTGCGTCCGTTTTGAGATAGAAGGGTTTTTCTTCACAAACTTGCTGGAGTACCGGTGCTGATATTAATGCTAGCTTCAATGTGTCGAAAGCGTTCTGTTGATCAGTTTCCCACTTCCAGGTAACATTTTTTTGGTGAGGTTGCTGAGTGGTTTTGAAATCCCCGCAAAATTTTCTATGAAGCGACGATACCATGAACAGGTTTGCAGAAAAGACAGAACTTCTTTAACGTTTCTTGGCTCCGTACGGTTTGAAATAGCTGCAGTTTTTTCGGGATCAACTTCTATACCAAGATTATTAATCAAGTGTCCTAGATATTTCACGGTTTCACAACAAAATTTTGATTTATCTCTGTTGGCTTTGAGTTGAAACAGTACGAGACGTTTAAAGACTTTGGTTAGATGTTCACAGTGTTCAGAGAAACTGCTGGAGCAAATGATGATATCGTCCAAATAAATGAGTAGCCAACTGTTTGCAGAATCAAGCCCATTTCGAAATTTTTCCATAAGTCGTATAAAAGTAGCAGGAGCGTTACGTAGTCCAAAGGGCATCCGGCGGAAACAGAACATCCCAAATGGTGTTATAAATGCTGTTTTTTCTACGTCAGTGTCTACGACTTTTATTTGATAGTAACCACTTTGGAGGTCGAGTGTAGTTTTATATTTTGTACTTTTTGTAGCATGGAGCGTATCATCAATTCTTGGAAACGGGTGTTGATCTGGTATAGTTATTTTGTTAAGAGCTCGGTAGTCGATGCATACGCGAATGTTGCCATCTTTCTTAGGTACGATAACAACTGGAGCTGCCCATGGTGATTCACATTCTTCAATTATGCCTTGGTTTTGCATTTGGTCGAGGGAGTCCTTAAGCTGGTTCTTTCTTGTATTTGACAGCCTGCAAGGAGTGGTAGCAATTGGTGGATGAGTGCCAGTATTTATTCTGTGTTCTGCAAAAGGTGTCGGCTCAGCAAATGGTTGAAAAACTGTTTCATACTTTGTGATCAAGGAGTTGAGCTGGTCTTTCTCGGATCTTTCAAGATCTTGTCCTTCATCCTTTCGTATTACTAAATCAATGGACATCAACACGATTTTTGTAAAAAATTCATCAGAATCAGACGGCTCTTCGCTTCGTTTCATTTCTGGTAACAAGCTTTTTCCAGAGTTCCTTTGATTTGGAGATGGTTCATTACGCAATGAGTCACGAAAGATGTTGTGAATTGAATGTGGTGAATACTCGTTGCTTTGGTTTCGATTTTGGATTGGCCTAGTGCATATAGACATACATGGCTCTGGTCCATATCGTTCTTCGTAGTCGTCAGGAGACATTGGAACTGGTGTTACTGGACTATAATGATTCGGCAAATTTTCCTTCAACTGGAGCGTATTAAATTCGGGAGTTTTCTGTAATGGCGAAATCGGTTTAATTTTTTGTATGTACTCATCATACGATTGTATGCCTCGTAGCATGATTTCAGATGGTGTGACAACAGTATTTGTTGTGTCAAAAAAGTCGAAAGTCCTTTTTGGTTGATCTTGGAAGTACCAAAGTCGTTGGCCCAGATTTAAGACCACACCATTTTCTTCTAGGAAGTCGATACCTATAAGCGTTCTATTGTCTTTTGCTTTAGACAGAGCAATGAATGTTATTGGTCGTAAACGGTTACCGAATATTATTGTTGTTCTTGCTATACATATATCACTTTTCTGGTGGACACTACCGTCAGCGAGGCTTATATCAACATCAAGCTGCTTAAATTTTGTGCCATTACGCATGAGGTGTTCAAATAGATGACGACCGGCAACACTTGTTCTGGCTGCAGTATCAAGGTAGGCTATACCTATTTCACCATGTGACATGATTGAAATCGTCGGTAAATCATTACCTAAAGTGTTTTTTATTAAATTAAATGACACAGATTTAGGCCCTATTGGCAACTCCTTACATGTTGGGCAATTGGATCTTAAGAACCCGGGGGCTTTGCACTTGTAACAGTGTATGCCTTGGTTGAATGGTGATCTTGCCTGTTTTGCTGCGTCAGATTCTGCTTTTTGCTTTTTGCGACATTCCGCAATAGTATGACCGACATGCGTGCAATAAGTGCAACGTTTTTTGATTTCAGTTTTTTCATTATACTGTTGTTTTTCAGCCATACTATGCTCAATACTTCTGGCATGTTCGATCAGGTCCTGAAACGTGACTACTTTTTCTCTGGGTACGCCATCCCTGATTGAAATATGTAGTAAACCATAAATCAAATCTAACATCATGGTTTCGCTTGGTCTCGGCGAGGGCAATTGCGCGAACAAAGCTCTCTTCTTGCAAATAAAATTGTATGTAGGTTCTTTGGCTCTTTGCTTACACTCGAAAATTTCTGAATAGATCCTATATGCTGGTTTGGTGGGAGCGAAAGCGTTTCTTAATAAAGAAATAACATCTTGCCAAGTATTTGCCTCAGATTTCACACCTTGCCACCAACTCCGAGCATCATCATCGAGTAGAAGTGGGAACCCTTTTATTGCGTCAGCCTCAGTTATATGCTCAACATCTTTGAAGCATGATACAGTTGCAATAAATTCTTCAACTTTGACTGGGTCTCTTTCCCCTTTGAACCTACTCAAGCATGTAGTAAAGCTACCTGTGCGTCTAGCCGATTGCATGACAGCAGTAAGCATACGCTGCATTTGATCTTCAGTGAACGCCATTGTGGTTTGTTGTTGGTTTTTTGCCAAACGTTTACTTCTCCGAAGATTTTCCGTGGTGTGTTTTGTTGTTGTAAAACTATCGCCACAAGATGGGCGCCAATGTAGAGTGAGACTGTGAGGTAAGGGAGTGAGTGCGTGGAATAGTTTTTTTTTTGGGGAAAACACGTATATATGCACACGTGGTGTGCGGGGAAGATGAGTTGTTCTCTTTTTAGGGGTTGTAAAAATAAAAAAAAACAAAGTGTTTATTTAATTTAATACTAGCGGGTGCCGCTTTATTTTTCTAAAAAAAGGCTGATATGTTTTACTATGAACAATTGTTTAAAAGCATGGAATTGCAGAGGCTGAAGTGTTCATCCGTACTGCTCGATGTGTTAACCAATTGTGTGGGTTGTGGCCTGTGGCCCTTCTTTTATACTGTTCGGGAGCTTTTGTTTACAATGTTTTTTATTTCTTCTTCTATACAAAAGCTTTTGTAAAGCTTAAGGCTTAAGGCTTACATGAGTTAAATGATAAAATAAATAGAAATTTGGTACAGTACTAGTTACATTTTAGTGGACAAAATAATAAGTTTAGTTTTAAGAAAAATAATAAATAAGTGTTATAGTAAATGTTTAAATAAAAAATAAGTAAGTGTTATAATTTACATATATTTGTATTTGTTTTGCCTTCAAAGCAAACAGAATTTGGTTTATCGCGCAAGAAAGCTAGGTAAAGACGAACATTATTATAAATATTGTGATCTCTAAGACGTGACATAATATACCGGTCATCAAGGCCCTCATCACGTAAGGATGTCGATATCGTTTTCGATATCGTCGTCGATGGCTATGCTTTACGTAAGTATAAAAATCCCCTATTGTCCAAACGATATCGAGCAGACGATTTGGCTTTTACTTCGTGTAAATAACAAACCTGTCGTCTTGACGATATCGTTTAAACGATACCGATTTAGCTATCGTTTTTGTTAGTTTTTTGTCTAAAAAAATAATTACATACATACCTATATATTAAAGAATATTTCATGAAAAAGATAGGTTTTGAAAGCGTTGGCAAGGCATCCGTTCGACTGATATTATTTCCTCATAAGAAAAAAAAAAACAATTTTGTAAAACTCGATGAAAATTTTCATTTATCAAATATGTTTGTTTATTTGTTTATTCAGCGTCTCAGCAAACTTCTGACGATATCGTTTTCGGCTACCGTTTAAACGATTGTCGTCAGAAAAGTTACGTGATGAGAGCCCAGTATTGGCCTCGGATAAATGTTTAGTTAACCTGACAATTGGAGGGATCATTTTGTAAAGGAATCCTTGTGGTTCTTGGGAAGCTGATCTACGTTTAAATCACGAAAGTTGATTAGGGAGAGAAAAGTTTGGATAAAGATGCGTGTTTTAAGAGTCCAGTTGGGTTCAGGATTATTTATGAGTGTCATCTCGCCAGAATTACAAAGTAGAAACAACGAATGTAGTTCCAATCCTCTTTAAACAAATTTATTACTTTAGTTTTTCGAATCGTCCGCATGGTGGCAAGCCATCTTTTAAGAAAAGTCATTTTACATAATTTTGCAACTTTCATTTTTTTTTAGTAAGATAAAAAGTTGATTTGCACGTTGACCAAAGAGGTTAAGTTTAAGTTGGAGATAATTTACCTATGTAATTTTTTTTTTTTTTTTTAATTTACATTCTTTAAATTAATAATAATTAAAGTAAATAAAATCTCATAGTTAAAAGCGAAATCTACGGATTTTTATTTTTGTAAAACAGATCCTAAGAACCGACTTAATTAAATGATTGGTATTTGGTTTAGGTTTGTTGGACTTGATTACTGGTACTCATTCTGGACAGCCGCATTCGATCCGCATACGGATCCGGGACACTTATTCAGTACGAACCAGGTGTCGTTAGCAGATTCAAACCTGCTAAGTCTTAAATTCCAATACACATACATACATACATACATTCTCGATTTCGAACAACAGAATGCCGGGTTGTTTGATGACGTAGTAGAGAAGCGATTCAATTTTCTGGGATTGGTCATTTACGCTGTCAAGTTCACGTTGCACACACATATATTTTTGTTCTTGATTACTTACATCGTAAGCAATAGATATAAGTGAGGCTGAAACCCGAAAAAGCATTCAATTAATGTTTTCAATTTTATTAAATGGTCTAACATTGGTAAGATCGGAAGATTTCAGTTGGTTTAACTGTTCTGATAAGTTTTTTTTTAGTTCATTTGCCGAACAAGTAAGCACCTTTAACTTTTCGTCAATGTCTGAACTGAGAGAATTCAACCCACCGATGACGTCACAGTATTGTTTTTCAAGTGAACGTATCGTGGACAGGCACTGGGTGGAAGACTGTTGAGATTGGATGTTAGAGTCCTCAACACTATTACAGACGTGATCAAATTTCTTGGAGAGATTTGAAATTTTATCTTGGCACACGGAATGTTCATTAAAAAGGGATTCCTTAAGACATTGAATTGCAATCATAATATCCGATACGGATATTTTATTGCATTCATCACAATAAAACGCAAAATTGCGTAGGTATTCTTTAAGGTAAACACTCGCTTTTCTGGCCAAGCCAGCACAAGAAGGCCAGCAATGCAGTCATTACCTATTCGAAGTGTGTGTCCAATCCATTGCCACTTGCGCCTTCGTATAATGGTATCGACGGGTTTCTGACCTGTTCGCCTATATAAGTCCTCGT
This sequence comes from Scaeva pyrastri, assembly GCA_905146935.1. Lineage (NCBI taxonomy): Eukaryota > Metazoa > Arthropoda > Insecta > Diptera > Syrphidae > Scaeva > Scaeva pyrastri. The sequence goes on from LR989929.1 coordinate 45,294,167, forward strand.
TAGAGATACGATTAGGCCAGAAAACCGGTAAGATGTTTCGAAGACACCTATTAATGAAGGTTTGCAGTTTCTTGGTTATTGTAGTTGTTATTTTCCAGGTGCTGCAACCATATAACAGTACTGATTCGACGTTAGAGTTAAACAATCGTAGCTTTGTGTTCAAGCTGAGAGATTTGTTCCTCCAAACATTTTACAACATCCCGAACACAGCCTTTGCTTATCCGACGCGGCTGACGATATCTAGTTCGGTACCTCCTTCAGTAGAGACAATACTTCCAAGATATTAGAAGCTCTCCACTTTCTCTTCTGCTTGTTGACCAATGTTCATCGGAGCGGATGACTGCGAGCTCCCGAAGGTGAACATCTTTGTTTTTCCCGTATTGATTTTCAGCCCCACGATTGCTGCTTCTCTCTCCACCCTTGTTGCCATTTGATGGAAATCCATGATCTTATGGGAAAGCAAGCAAACATCGTCAGCGTAGTCGAGATGTTTAAGGTTAGTTGTCAGAGTCCATCTTATTCCTCCGCTTCCTGTCAAAGCCATCCGCAGTACATCACTTATCACCAATAAAAACAGGATTGGTGACAACCTCATAAAATTCAAATTCTTGGACCCATCATAAGTCTTTAATAATAGCAATGAGTTACTCCGGTATACCCCTCCTTTGCAAAGCATGCCAGATAAACTCCCTGTTGACGCTGTCGAAAGCCTTCTCGAAATCAATGAACAGCAAGTGGAGTGGTGATCGATATTCGACGTACTGTTCGATGATGATCCTCAAGGTGTTAATGTGATCAATACAGGAGGACCCAGTGTGAAAGCCTGCTTGTTCAGCGTCGAGCGATGCTTCGAGGTGTTCCTTAATGCGATCTAAAACAATGTTTGCTATTATTTTGGCGACTGCAGGCAAAACGCAGATACCCCTCCATTTTTCGCACTTCATCAAGTCTCCTTTTTTTGGGAGCTTGACAATCATTTCCTTTTTCCACTCTTCGGGAAATCATTCGGAGACCAACGCTGTCTCTATGAGCAGTTGCAGCAAATCTCTTGATGTTGTTGGTGCTGCTTGTAGCAATTTTGCGGGAATGCCGTCAAGTCCTACCGCTTTGTTGGTCTTAAGTGCTTTGATGTATACTTCTTCCTTATTGGGGGGTGTGATGCGCAACCGGGAATTGTTTGCATCGGACAACTCAGGAGATGTCAGTTGCATGTTACTGTCAAAAACATGGTTTAGGACTAGAGCAAAATGCTCCTTCCACCTTCTAAGTTGATCCTCATCCGATATCAGTAGGTTTCCCTCCCTATCTTTAACCGGGTGTTGTTTAGAATCTCTGCACACCTGCGAGTTCTTTGGTTATTCTAAAGAGAGTTCTGCTGTGGCACCTGTTTGCGGCTTCTTCTGCTTTTAGGGCCAGAACGTTGGTGTGATTTCGTTTATCACGTCTTACACTACGCTGGACCTCTTTCATCTTCATGCGGTATGGGGATTCTAGCTCGTTTCTTTCTTTTCCGTGCGCAGCTGCCAAACGAGCTTGTTTTCTTTCGTCGATCTTTGCCCAAGTTTCTTCCGAAAGCCAGTTGTTACTACTTCCTTGCACTCGACCGACTATTCTTTAAGCACCTGATATGAAAGCATTTTTAACAGCACTCCAATGGTTTTCTATGGATTCCGTTCCAGTGCTGCTGATTGATCTCATATGTTGCGAAAGGTGGTCCCTGAGTTGTTGTCGAGTGTTAGGGTCCTTCAGTCTGTCCGAGTTAAACTTGGGCGTTCTGATGTTTGAATTTGATCTCCGAATTGCAGTACGTAATCTTAGGGTAGCTACCATAAGATGGTGATCGCGGGCAAGCCCCATGTCAGCACCTCTTCTATTTCTGACATCTAATAGATTGCTTCTGAACCGACGGTTAATCGCGAAGTGATCAATTTGGTTGGAAGAAGCTTGTCTGTCTGTTGACACCCAGCTTATGTGTGTGGCCGCCAATCAAAAGACGGTTAGCGTTGCAGAAGTCCACAAACCTCTCACCATTGTCATGGCAACTACCAACTCTATGCATTCCCATGACGTGCCTGAGCCCTTCGTTGTCGCTGCCAACATTGGCATTCAAGTCTCCCATTACCATTATGATGTCTCCGCGCGGTGTGTTGTTGTATACCGCACATAGCCGACTGTAAAAGCCTTCTTTCTCTTCGTCTGGGTCGAGTTCCGTTGGGGCGTAACACTGAATGATTGTGATGTTGCGTACTCTACTCCGGAATCTGGCGTTAATAATGCGTTCATCTACTGGCTCCCATGAAATTAGACCGCTGGTAGCCGTTTTAGTTAGCAACAGCCCAACTCCAGCATCCCGAGCGCTTCCAGGTGGTTTTCGGAATAGAGTAGCACAGTGTTACGCGTTGGAGACTTGTATTTGCCCGATCCCAGCCATCTTACTTCACTGATCCCTAGGATATCCAACCCATACCGCATGAATTCTCTCTCTAGTTGGAGGAATCTGGAGTTGTGAGGACCTTCATTTCCTGCTTCCAGGAGCGTCTTCACATTCCAGAAACCAATCTTTGTCCGGGTACAATAGCCAAAAGTCGTCAACGTGTGATCAATCCTTATCCGAGACGTAGTTTTGGTAGCCAAATTTAATTCAGTTACGAAGAATGCTAACCTCTATAACCTATCCCAGAGAAAGCTGGGAGCTCCGCACTTACAATTTTAGCTTATTTTTGTATATAGGTATACAAAAATAATTACCGGGGATCACCACGGGGAGGTAAAGTAAGCACTTCGTCGTGTCTGAACGTTGCACTGCTGGCCTATGCCAAGTTAAAGGCATCAGACACGGCGCAGGTCCACCAAACTAAACTTAATGCTAAAATATAATATGGTAAGAAATGGTGCCGGATATAATATATGTATAGTATATACACTGCCAATCACTAGGATGAGGCCACATATTTTTTAATCGATTTTCGTTCTTTATACCTGCTGGAAATTTCGTACCCATACAAATTTACTACATTTGAGTAGGTAGATATTTTCTTTAAAAAAAGTAATAAAATTAAGGGGTTAAATAGAAAAGACTGTTGGAATTTCCCTACATTAATTAAAGAGCACTTAAAAATAGTATGAAAAAGTGCGTCACTTGGATGAGGCCACATGAAAAATCTTATAAAATATCAAAAAAATTAAATAAATGTTTACAGTTTTTGGTTTTCAAACATTTATTTATTAAGTTTTTCTCCATTAATAATGAGTATTCCCCCCTTTTTAGGATATGACCTCTATTAGACGGTTGGGAATGGAATCATAAAGTTTTTTTTAAATAGTCGAGTGAAATCTCGTCCCAGGCATCACGGATAGCTTCAATTAAGGAGTCCTTGTCTTCAAATTGTCTACCGCCTTCATAAACTTTTCGAGATAGCCATGCCCATACGTTTTAGATTATGTTCAAGTCCGGTTAATAGGGTGGCCATGGCAAAAGCTCTACGTTTTCTGATAAAATCCAGCTTTTGACAACCCTGGAAGTGTGGATGGGGGCATTGTCTTGTTGGAAAATCCAAGGCAGAGGTCCAAAAATATTTTTCATCTTTGGAAATGACCGTTCCAACAAGCATTTGTAGCTTGTTTTGTTGTAGAAAGAAACTCCAATTCGATTTTGCCATAGTAGGTGATAGCTCCCCACACCATAACACCTGATGTACGGCTGTGATGTCTTCCCAAAATTAGTTCCTCTTTTCTTAAATCATGGAAATAAAAGTTGTAACCATCGGGGCCGTCAAGGTTAAACTTTTTTTCATCCGAAAAGACGACGCGATTCCATTGACTGCTCCAAGAGACATGTTCTGTTGCAAAGTTCATTCGCAGCTCCTTGCGTACTTGCTTTAGAACAGGTTTCTTTTTGAGTTTTCTTCTCTGGATAGTACCATCTTTTCTTATTATCCTTCGGGCTGTCGAAATACTGGCTGATACTCCGCTTTTGGACCTTATTTTAGTAGCTGATTGAGTAGAATTTGAAGCAATATACGTAAAATTAACCGCTTTTCTCGGGATGTTTGTTTTTGGTTTTTTCCATAGTTTTGAGGATCAGCAAGATAGTTGTTTACAACTGTCTTACTTCTGTTCAGCTTCCTTGCTAATTCTCGGCTTGAGAGTCCCATTTCTTTGAAAGCATCGATTTGTCCTCTTTCTGCCACTGTCAACGTCTTTCCGGAACCCATTTGTAATTGAAATTTAATAAAAAGAGTTATTTGTAAAACGTTCTTAAATATTGCAACCAAAATTTTGAAAAAAATTGCTGATGTGAACTTCTACAACGAAATATTCGCAATGGCCTCATCCTAGTGACGCACTTTTTTATATCCTTTTTAGGTAGCTCATTCATTAATGTAGGGAAATTCCAACGGTCTTTTCTAATTAACCCTATAATTGTATCACTTTGTTTTAAGAAACTATGTACCTACTCTCATGTAGTAAAATTTTCCGGGTTAAACAAATTCCAACAGGTATCGGACCGAAAATCGGTTGAAAAATATGTGGCCTCATCCTAGTGATTGGCAGTGTATAAGATGATCATACGATCATCGAATTATGTTGACAATGTATATTTGTGGATGCCTTCCGATGCTGCTGATTCTGCAATTTGGTTGTGGCGTCTTTTGATTTGTTTATGTCTGGAATTTAAACTGCTGACTTGGGTATTTGGATCGATACCAACCGCGGAGTATTAATGTTGGGTATTGGATGTATGGGTACCTTCGTAACTCCTCCCACCTTAGATTGAAGACTCTCCTGAGACTTCACGTTTTCAATTTCGTTTATTGGTATTTTATCAGTATTTTTTATTTCTTCGGCACATATAATTTTATTTATAATTTTGTTTTTCTTATGTTTATGTTTAATTATAAAATAACAAATAGCTATTACAATGCTTATGGTTACTAGTAATGAAAATGTAATCGTATTACGATTGTTCTTATATTCTATTAATTTTATTTTATTTTGATGCTCTATATCATTTATAACTAGGTCTTTTATTAATATTTCTGAGTCAATAAGACTCATTTTAAATTTGGATTAATGATTATTTTATAATTGAAAATTTTTAATTTATTATTATAAGCTTTATTGTTTAATGTTACGGTACATTTATTAAAATTCACAACAAAAAGTTGCAATTGTGTTCTATAGTATTTTCAAAATTTATGACAAATAATAGACCTTTATTTATTTCTTCTACATAATTTTTTGTTTTATATTCAATTGTTTTACATGGAGAGCATTCTATTGGTTTTTTAAATCCTTTAAATATTTGCTTATAGGATATATTTTGTTTTGATATTTAACAATTCTTTGTACTACTATATTTTCAAATATTTTGTTGTTTATAAATGGTATTAATCGTAAATGCTAAGTTGGAAGTTCTTGATCTAAAAATATGGGAATGCTTATAATAGCTGTGTTTTATTTTCCCTGTGATCCAGATCAGATCATCTATTTATTTACGTTACAACAACAAAACGAAATCCTGTTTTATGCTTGGATCTGTTTTTGAAATCCAAAAATTAGATTTGAAATACAAAAATAACATAATGATGATCCGAGTTGTTTTATTTTCCTTGATCTAATCCAGATTGGATCATTGCTATAATAAAACACAGCTAATATAATAATTATAAAAGTGTTTGAATTGTTTTTCCCAAAAATATTTATTTTTATTTCTTTTAATTCGTTAAGCCTATAAAATTTTCTTCAATTTCATCAATATCCCAAATAGATCGTGTTATGATTCCTTCTTTACCCGCATTTACATTATCAATTAATTTTTCAATTTCTTGATCCGATTCTGAAACGTAATTGGATAGCTTCAATAATTAAATCTCATTTTTAATCATATTAATTTCATTTCTATTATTTGTGGTAAGTTTAAGTAATTGAGATTTTGTTTCTTCTATGTTATAATTAATATTTCTAAAGTTGGTTTGAAAAATATCGTTAATTTCTATTTGTTGTGCAAGTTTCTTATCTGTAGCGGGCTGATTTGCCTTTGTGGTCCTTTCTGGCAATTTGTACCCCAAGCTCAGTAAATGTCGTGGTTCTTGGACCTAGACCTATTAAATTATAAATATTTAACTTTTCTTTGTATGTATTTAATTAATTTAATTCACAAATTAGATATAATTTAAAAAAGTTTAATGTAATTTAAATCTTAAATTTTTTTTTTTTTACAATTCGGCAACCCTGTTGCTGATTAAAGAAATTTTTATTCGACTTCGATTAAATCGTCTTAGATTTATTCGACAGTAGGGGATATCAAATCCTCTTTTCGCTTTTCTTCTTCTTTTTTTTCATTCTGAAATTCGCATTAATCCCCTTGTTCAAACCCACCCTCGGTCAACGTACTATTTTACTTTAACTTCATTTTTTTTTATTTATATACATATGTATATGTATATACATATGTATATTGCAAGTTAGTATATATTATATAATGGTGTATAAAAAAAAAACTTACCCTTAAACTCTTGTCGAAGTGGCCACTGCAATGGTGTTTAAAGATGGAAACCTTTTTTTTATTTTATATTAGTGTTGCCTTTTTGCAACAGTTTTACACTTTTAAATATACGAGTACATATATATATTTAATACGAGGACTGAGACTCTGTTGGTACGTTTCGCGATTTAATCTTTTAAAATAAAATATATATAATATAAATAAAAAAACGCGGGAAGACCGTTTGATAAAAAAAAAATGTTTTTAATTTAAATTTAAAAATTGTTTAATAATAAAAATCACAAAAAAAATAATTGTGATAGTGGTTGGATGTTTTGTTGGCAGGATTCGAACCTTCGACCCTCGGATACGGGTCGACACCGCTACCTTCTAGTCTGACTTAGCTGTGTAATTTGGAGGGCAAATAGCTCATATGACTGAGTGTCTTTATGTGTACATTGTACATATGCATTCCAAGTTGGCGATTTTTCTTGTTCGCCTGGTTAATATCGCTTTTTTTACCGCATTAATTTGAGCCCGAAAACTTATTGGTGTAAATTTTTGGAGGCGGTGCAAATTTTCCACCGCCTTAGATTTTTCCTTTTCTGCTGTTGCCGAAAATTTAAATAGATTAACCCAATGGGTTTTAACTTGGTGAGGTAAGTTTATACCTTTGGAAATTTCACAAGTTAATTTTTAAATTTAACTTTAATTATATTAATTAAATAATGAAATATACTTAAGTAGGTTTATATATACATATTTTCAAACTGTCAACGTTTATTTAAAATAACTTTTACAGTGATAACCAACTTTCTGGCTCTAAAGAATATTGATCTATGATTCCGCAATTCTCAACTTTTCCCTCAATGTATTGATTTGTGTGTTTTTAAATGAGACGCTTAGGTGTGTGAAGATGGCAGTTTCCTTTCCATCTGTAAAAGTGGTAGTATATGTCGCTTTCTTTTGTATGTATGTCTTTTTGACTGGTACGTTTGAATTTAGCACTTGTTTCTGTTTATCTATCTCCCTCAATCACTACATATTATCTGGCATATAGCCTAATAAATGGTTGGCTGAAGGTTCAAGATAAACTTCCACTCGAACAAAGTTTTCGGATTCAAATCCCTACCTCACTAAGTATCTGGTTGTACCTGATTATATGGACAGCCAGGATTTGAGGTCCTACGACTTTATTCCACTCCCAGTGTTGCCACAGCTTTCCAATTACCTCACAAAATTTCTGACTCACAGCCTTGAAATTTGGACAGCCATCTTCAAACTGTGACAAAACTAAGAGTTCTCCGTCCTTAGATTTGTATCTTGCTCAAAAAATTAATAAATAATCTCAAGGTGATAAAAAAATCATCTCCTTGAAACTGTCTAAGTTTTTCTAAGTAAAAAACCAATAGGTCTAGTTACCGGCATTGGCAAATTACATAAGTCAAAGCTTCCTTTCTTCTTTTCCTAGCTTCCAGGATCATTGACATCATTAAGTGAAAACTTTCACTCTCGAGTGAAATTCTTAACATTTCAGCAAATTCGATCTTCTTTAGAAGTTGCGCTGAGATAATCTGCACGCGAGCATTCTCGCTTTGCATTCCTGTCATTCTATCTTCTTTTTAACCCATTATCCCTTGTTTGTTTCCATTTGTCTGTCCTGTGTCAGTCGTCGTCGTCGCGTTAAGCTAGTCCGCAAATAAAAACAATTTTTTTTGTGGATATTTTATTCGATGATAAAATATCAATTTCGTATCATATCATTCTGGTCTATAATGTCTAATTGATTTGTAATTTCTTCTCTGTGATACTTAGAAGCTTTAAGAATACTGTCTGTTATATCCAGATTAGGTTCTGTGATATTCAGGATTCTAATATGTTCAAGTAGTGACGAATGACATCTACTCATATCGGCATTGCTATATGGTTATTGGGAGAATTGAAATGAATTGATAAGTTTTCTAGTTCTATAAATTCTACAACACTACTAGTGTTAAATTCATTGTCTGCTACTATTAACTTGGGTTTATCCAAGTTTTTTATGTATTCTTTTATCAATTCAACTAAGGTATTTGAATTTTTATCAAGTTTTTTTAAGGTATATATGTTTCGAAAATTTGTCAACTACCGTGAAATAATATTTCTTCCATGATATCCAAATGAATTATTTCGTTTTTGTTTCTTGGTGTAACTGTATATTTAAATTTTGGTTTAGGGGGTTTCCTATCATATTTTGCTAAATTGCATAGTTCACAATTATTTATGTATTCGATTATTATTTCTTGTAATTTTATAAAATAGAATTTAGATTTTAATTCTGTGTAATTTTCGTAAATATTTCTATGGTTCGTGAATTTCCTTTATTTTTTGTAAACATGGGTTTTGTTTAATAAATCCTCTGCTATTAATGCACATTTTATTAATTTATATGACACTGTAAAATGTGAGAACAGCTTATCTTTAAATACATTTAATGAGTTTTCTTCTTACTCTGAATAAAATCCTTTGTTAGGTAAATATTCTTTTAATATTTGTATCATTTCATTATTATTAATTTCCACTTCTGTTATAAAAATCTTCTTTTTGCTATGTACCCTTTAATATGTTTGTTCCTTTTATTTTAATAAAATTATTTGTGTTTTAAATTTATTCACTATACCTTTGTTTTCTATTATTTCATTTTCTTCTCTTGGACTATTATTACCTTCGTTAATATTTATTTCATTTTCAAAATTTATTCTTGAAAGAAAATCTGCTACCTTATTTTCTTCCCTTTTTACATATTCTATATTATAGTTGTATTCGTTTAATCTTAGATAGATCTTTTAGATAACAATTCCTTTTCAATTGTAGCTTAATTAATTTTATGTTTATTGAGGTTCTAGACGCAAAATAGATGGAATGGTTATCTTGAGACAGAACAGCACCGATAGCTTTATCCGAAGCATCAGTTGTAAGAGTAAATATTTTCTTGAAATCAGGATATCGTAATATCGGATGACTCGTGATCAATGATTTTAACTTTTGAAAGGCCTTTAAGTAATCTGGATCATTTTCATTGATCCTACTACCCTTTTTTAAACATTCTGTTAGTGGGATAGCTATCTTAGAATAGTTCTCGATGAATTTTCTATAGAAGCCAGTTATTCCAAAAAAGGATTTTCAGCAAAACAGTGCTGTTCTTGGTGCGGATAATTTATCTATAGCTGTTATTTTGCTCCAATACCTTGGAAGCATCATCTCTCCTGAAGCAGGAACCGAACTAGACATCGTCAGTCGTATCGGAAAAGTAAAGGCTGCGTTCGGGATGTTGTCCAATGTTTGGAGGAACAAATCTCTCAGCTTGAATACAAAGCTACGACTGTTTAACTCCAACGTCAAATCAGTTCTGCTATATGGATGCAGCACTTGGAAAATAACAACTACAATAACCAGGAAACTGCAATCCTTCGTTAATAGGTGTCTTCGAAACATCCTAAGAGTTTTCTGGCCTAATCGTATCTCCAACGATGATCTACATAGACGAACAGGTCAGGAACCCATAGACACCATTATACGAAGGCGCAAGTGGCAGTGGATTGGACACATGCTTGGAAAAGGTGCCTGCAGTGGATTCCACTGCATTGCTGGCCAGACAATGCAGTGGAATCCACTCACACAAGAAGGAAGAAGAGTTGGTAGACCTAGAAGCAAGTGGAGAAGAACAGTCGAGGAGGAATCTGCTAGATTGGGAAAGAGCTGGAGGGAGCTCAAACACATCGCTGGAAACCGTACACGATGGCGCGTAGGTGTAGTTGAGGCCCTATGTCCCGCTAGGGAACACCAACGGACTTTGTAGGACTGAGGACCTAAGTAAGTAAGTAAGTAAGTAATTTTGCTCGGGTTAGGTTTTATACCTTTATCGGTCAACATGGCCTAGGTATTCTGTATTTTTTGAGAAAAATTTACACTTGTCAATTTGAATCTTAAGATTACTTTTTTTTTTAATTCTTTAAAAATTAATTTTATATTTACCCCCATTTCTTGTAATGAAGTGGCAAATATCAGAATGTCGGCGAGATATACGAATCATATTTTATTTACATGCTCTCTTTAAATATCGTTTTTCAGCCTTTGAAAGGTAGCCGAGGCATTTTTCAACCCAAACGGCATTCTGACAAACTCATAGTGACCTTGGGGGGTGCTGAATGAAGTTTTATATTGGTCTTTTTGGTCCACCATAATTTGATGAAAACCTTTAGCAAGGTCTAGTGTGGTAAAGTACTGAGCCTTACCAAGCTTATCGAAAATTGATTCAATGTTCGGAATAGGGAACTTGTCCTCATGAGTCTTTTCATTGAGTTTGCGATAGTCGACAACTATTCGCCATTTTTTTGTTTTTGAATTATCTTGTTTGTTGGGTACTACCTAAATCGGAGGATGTTGGGCAGTTAGACTTTTTTATAATGCCTTGTTTAAGCATATCTTGAACTTGTCTTTTTACCTCTTTTTCATGTATTTTAGGAAAACGGTAGATAGGCATATTATCTGTGGTGGTTAAATTATGTTAAGTATTTGAAGTACAACTTAAATCGGTGCCTTCTTTGTAAAATAAGTCACTATTATTTCTTAATACTTTTCGCAAGGATTCATTTTCTTCTTTATTTAGATCTTCGTAAAGATAATCTAAATTATTTGATACCTTGAGTTCTTCAAAACAATTAATTTCTTGAGGTCAAGCATAATTAAAAGAAAGGGTTTCATTAAAAAATTTAAAAGAACCTTCCCCTAAATTGAGGATGGCGTTTAACGGATACAGAATATTTTGTCCTATTAAAGCTTTGAAACTTTTTTCAGAAAAGTTCAAAATTTTCCACATCATTTTATTATTATTTGTTGGTGATTAAATTCTTTCGGAAAAGATTTTTTAATTTGTTCGGTAACTGTTGTTTTACCTGTGAGACCATTTATATCTTGAGGGTATTGTAATTTATACCTTGGACTTGTTTTTAGACAATTGTTATCTATGCTGGAAGTTGAAGCTCCAGAATCAATTAGTACAGGTATAATTTCATTTTCAATTGTGAGATTTATTATGGGTAGAGGACGTCTGCGGCCTCCTCCTGAAAATGTATGTCTCGGTTATATTCCCTGTGATTTTGATTAGTATTTGAATTGGTGTTATTTAGATTTCTTGAATTCGTATTTTGATTTTGATATTATTCTTCCTATTGTTATTGTTCTTGTAATTATAGTTCATATAATTATTGTTCCTATTATATTTAGTTATATCCATTATAATTACCATTATTGTTATAATTCCCTTGATTATTGTTACTGTAATTTCTATTATTAGAATTTCTAAAGTTAGAAACAATATTATTATAATTACCACTGGTCAAATTTCCGTTATTTGAATTTAGGTTCGATACCTATTGTTTCTATTATTATTCAAATTAACATTATTGAAACTACCAATACCATTGTTTCGGTCGGAATTTAAATTATTGTTATTAGGATTTGAATTCCTATTTGTATTAAATAGCTCATACATATGCTTTTTGCATAGAATCAATATTTCTACTTAGTACAAAACTTTCTTGGTTTGTGTTTAGCTGAGAGCAAAAAATTCTAAAAAACATTCCGTTAACATTTGCTGGAACATAGGATTTAGAATTAAGTAGAGATAAGAAATTTGTATAAATAGAAGTCTTAAGAGAAAATAAAATTTAGTATCTTACAAGTACTCAAATCAGTGTGCATAATTTGTACAATGCCCATAGAAAAAAGACAAAATCTTCTGATATCAAATATAACAGATATCTCACATTAAGTTGGAGAAAAAAATCTCCTGTGGGGTTAGCACACAAAGAGACAGTGTGCACGTGAATTTATCATTCTGATTCTATTGTGTATTGTGATTGTTGTGACGAGTTCTTGCTTAAAACAAAATTAAATAGTTAATAAAAGAAAAAAGAATCAAAATAAAACAAATTAATTTGGTATTGAACTCCATTTTTTTAAACAAAAATAAAGTTACCTTGAATCAAAAAATCAATCAAATTACACAGCTGCGAATATTATTTTGGCATGTAGATACGTGAGCAAAATTTCATTATGGGTATGCGCCGTAATTTCACAAACATATGTAAGTGAATTTTCGTTGGGTTTTTGACATAAGCTTATGTTTGAAATAAGCATTAGTTGAAAAAAAAGTTACATACATAGGTGACGGACCCTTTATTTTAAGCCATAACGGATCCATCAGTGTTCATGTTTTCCTTCAAAATAAAAGTTATAGCATGTCTATCGTGAAATTTGAAGTAAATAATTATTGAAAGTAAAATAAAAGAAAGACCCACTTTATCATTACAATAGAGACTTGAAGCTTGAAGATGCTATAATGTATATATGCTTTCGAAAGAAAAAAACAAAGCTAATTTTATTCCTTCTTAAGCTAAAATTCCGGCCGCTCGAGGTTTCGTTCAAAATAGTTTTTTCTCTGGTTTGACACCTACGGAGTTTTTTTTTCACACAATGGGTGGACGCGAAGGCTTGGTAGATACTGCTGTAAAAACAGCTGAAACAGGATATTTACAAAGAAGATTAGTTAAGGTTAATAGTTATTAATATAAATTAAAGATGGATAATAATTCCTTTTTCCAATAAAGTGTCTTGAAGATTTAGTCGTACACTATGATGGTTCGGTTCGCAATGCCATAGGAGAAATCGTTGAACTTATATATGGTGGAGATGGTTTGGATCCTGTCTTTATGGAAGTAAAGAACAAACCGGTGGACTTCTTCAGGCAGCTAAATCATTTACGTGCCGTTTATCCATTTAGAGAAGAAAAGGCCCTTAAATTTGATGAAATAGAGCCTTTCGCTGGTAAAGTCTTACAAGAAACTAAATTTGCCAATTCACGTGAGGATTTTCTGAATGATGTTTTGTAGGTCTAATTGTTTAAAATATATTTTGCTAGGTTTTATAAACTTAACTATTACATTTTAGAGCTTTCATTGGGAAAATAAGTAAACGTATCGATAACATTCAAAACCAGTATAAGAATAACAGAAATTTGGCAAATGAAATCGACCGACTGACTGAAGGACAGATACGGAAGTTTATGGAGAGGGTTAATGACAAGTATAATCAAGCAGTTACTGAGCCGGGGACAGCTGTTGGTGCTGTTGCAGCTCAAAGTATTGGCGAACCGGGAACACAAATGACATTAAAAACTTTTCATTTTGCTGGTGTGGCTTCGATGAACATTACACAGGTATTTTTTAAAGAAAATTTAACAGTTTAAATTAAATTTTCAGATTCTATAGAACACAGGTTTTACTTTCAATGTCATTATTTAGGGAGTTCCACGTATAGTAGAAATCATTAATGCAACTAAAACTATTTCAACGCCAGTTATAACCGCTGAAATTAACAATAATACCAGCATGGAATTTGCGCGAAAAGTCAAATCTCGCATAGAAAAGACAACTCTTGGAGAGGTGAGTTAAAAGTGATACGAGTAATATGGATTTCAGTCAAAAAGTCCTTTTTTATTATTTTTTTTTAAGATATCGTCATACATTGAAGAAGTATACAAACCAAGTGATTGTTTTCTGGTTGTGAAACTTGATCCTTATAGGATTAAAGTCTTGGGACTAGAAATAAATTCTGATACCATTCGTTACTCGTTAGTAAATTAAAACTATTTATTACACAAAAAAAAAAATATATATAAATATATTGTTAATTTTAGTATCTGTACATCTAAATTACGTGTGAAACCATCTCTAGTGGACGTTGTTGGGTCTTCAGTACTTATAGTACGTATTGATAGTAGCAAACATGGCAGTGCTTTGAATGCAGAGATGCAACGCTTAACTGCTTCAATTCAAAACGTTGTAGTGGCTGGTCTTTCAAATATATCACGTGCGGTTATTGCTGTAGATGATACAGTCTCTCCTCATACCTACAAACTCTGTATTGAAGGATCTGGACTGAGGGATGTAATGGCTACCTATGGAGTTGTGGGTTCAAAGACTAAAAGCAACAATATTTGGGAGGTTTATAATACTTTAGGCATAGAAGCAGCCCGAACAACTATTATGACTGAGATAACAAATGTAATGGAGGGCCATGGCATGACGGTGGACAACCGCCATATAATGTTATTAGCAAGCCAAATGACTAGTCGTGGAGAGGTGTTGGGAATCACTCGGCATGGTTTAGCAAAGATGAGGGAAAGTGTCTTTAATTTAGCATCGGTAAGCATATAATAACTTGAAACGAATTAAAATAAACCATTAATTAGATAAGAACTAATTTTTAAATGTTTTTTATACAAATAGTAGAAGAGCATTTTAGGAAACAAAGAACTTATTGACATTGAAGATTTGGGGGTAGTACGATAACTTGGCCGCCAAGAAAAAATAACGGTTTTTGGTAGATTGGCTCAATACAAGCTTTTTTACTATGGGAGGGGGGTCTATCTCCCCCCTTTTAGGCGGTAGGGGCAATTTAAAATAAAAATGCTTTGAACGCAAAACGAATTTTTAAAAAAATAACGGTAATACTTACAATTAAGTATGATACATTTTTTTAAAGCGTTAATCCATTTTATTAGCCTGTTTTTAAATCAAGTGAAAAAAGTTTATAGTTTTCAAAATAACTAATTTTGGTTATTTTTTCTTGGCCAAGTTATCGTACTCGTGCCAAGATTTGTATCTTAATTTTAAATTTAACATTTTTATGGGGAATACATAAAAGTAAAGTTTTTACTCAGAGTAGTGTCGTATTTTGGAGTTTTGTAACAAAAACTAACAAGTTCTTGTGAGACTGATTCCTCGGAAGTTTTCTGTAATGAGCATTTTCAGAAAATCTTGGAAAAATTAGAGTTCACCACATTAAAGGTGAATAAATGTTTAGTCAGACTTAATCCTATAAAAAATAACTTTTTTTGAGAACTTTATAGGAGGTAAATAAATTGAAATTAACTTAAAACACTGCTCTGTCACTACTTTTTGAATAAAATAATAAGGCAAGACCAAGTTTATGGACGGGAAACACGATTTGTCATCAGCATACCATACATCTTTAACCATGTGCATAGTTGCGTAGAGTGTTCCTACTCATTGTAATAGTCTAAGAGCCCGTGAACGCCAGACCTTCGTTATTTTATAAAAGCTTAAAGTTTGCAAGTGCATTCTCCCAACAAAGATAAAAACGATTGGACCGTTATGAATTTTGGGTAGTGGTGGATTTGGCATATTAACGGTACTAAAGGTGTTAAAAAAGAGGGTCTACTTTCGTCAAATTATAAAGGCTGGTTTTTTAATATTACATTCAGAATGTTATTTAAAATCATGTCAATATTTGCCAGGCACTTAACATGGTGGCAACCCCTTGCTAGACACCACTAAAGTTCATGAAATTGCAATTATACTTTCTACTCTTGATACACAAAAACTTTAATAAAAGTCAAATTTTTAAATTAAAATAGGAAAATTAAAGTTTGGGTGACACCCAGGCCCTTTTTATGAATAAGTATCCATCCAAAGTGACAATTCTGTGGGTACTCCACTTCGTATCCACCCAACTTTGAAATGATTACTCAACCAGGTTCTCACAGCCTGACGCCCAGCCATGTAACTCGATCATCACAGAATTAAGTAAATTTGGGTACATTTCCCATGGGGAAACATTTCAGCATAAAATCTCTTTCCTTTCCAACTGGAAAACAAAAATTGTTTTTCCTTGAAAAAGAACTCTTTTTTTAATTTTCAAAAACAGTTCAGCATTAGGTTTTCTTTTTTTTGTATTTAAGTATTTAAGTCAAAAAATTCAATTTGACAAAACGGACCGATTACTCCCTACGGGAAGTTAAAAACTGTTCCAATCAAAGTAACTCATTAGTACTGATAAATTACACGTATTGTAAATACATTTTCTTCTTTTGTTTAAATTATTCTATTCTATAGTTTGAAAAGACCGCTGATCACCTTTTTGATGCAGCGTATTACGGTCAAACTGATGCTGTTGATGGAGTTTCGGAGAGAATTATTTTGGGTATGCCAGCTGCTATTGGAACAGGACTCTTCAAACTCGTACATAGTCACAAAGATACACATCTCGTGCCCTGCGAAGTTCCCCTTTTTAAAATATAAACCTATTATAACACAATGTATTTTATTTTGTGAAATAAATGAGTATAGTTTTTCATTGCTAACATAATAAAAAATAAGAACTGGCGTGATTTGATTTTATTTCCCAAGCCTCAAAGGACTATTCACATAAGCTACCAACGATCGACGAAAACGAACATTCGTCCATTTTGACATTTCGTTCATTTGCATTTTTTGATTTAATCATTTGAAAGCTTAAAATGATAGGAAATCGCAGATTTCGTATAAATCGGAAAGAATTTTGTTCCAGTTGGTTACCATGATAAGTGTGACAATTTTCCGTAATAAACGGATACCTCGATAATACTTGCTTATAAATAATGCTTAATATTTTTGTAAAATGAATTAATATGTTAGAACGATTACTTACATACATATGTATTGAATTTTTAATAACAATTTTTCTTGTAATGATCACCCTTATTCCGGTGGGCGTTAAACGACATACAGAGTGAACATTATATTACGATAGTCGTTGAACGCTTACCTAGTCGAATTATGTTGTGGAATGTACTATGCTTTTTTTGGTATTCTGTTCCAGAACCAGAAAGATCTGAACAAAGAACAAAAAACAAAACTAAAAGTCAGTCAATCACCAACTGTGGAAGCTAGTGGACGTTTTCGGCTTTAACAGAATTTTAATTAACATCACGTGTGCCTAAGTACACTTTTAACACGTAAATATTTATTAGTGCAATAGCACATAGGAGAAGGTGCCGGACTGCGAATCAAGGGTCCAGAGTTCGAGTCCCGGCTGGGCATCCGAATAAAAGTCTTTTTTTAATTTAAAATAAAACTGACAAGCATTCGGACGGGGTAAACTCCCCGATGAGCGACAAAAACAAAGCGGGGACATCGAAAGGTATCCCAGCAGCAGCAGTAGCATCAACAACAACAACAACAACAACAAGGCCAACGAAGAAGCCAGCTACGGCAACAACAAAGCCCGAAACGGCAACAAAAACGAAGCCAGCAACGGCAACAACAGCTACGGCTACAGCGGGAACATCGGATGATGCCACCAAAAAAAATGCGGCAAAAACAATGCCGCCGCCAACCAACGTTCCCCTGAAGAGGAGGAAGGGGATTCGTAGTGTTCCGAACCTTGCGAAGCGTCGCTCCACGATAGCCGACGATGATGATATTAAGTACATGTCCGAAGGCAGGGAGGGACTGTACATGTGCACAACTGGTGAGAGTAGTGTGCACGCTGATATCACCTCTACTGAGTCGTCATCAGACGAAGAGGCTGCAGAAGAGGAGGCAATTGAAGCCAGAATAGGTGCGGTGCAAGGAGAAATCCGCAACCTCGAAGTCCAACTTGCTCCTCTCATAGAAGCCCTGAAGAGGAAACAACAAGCTCGTCGCGAGACAGAAAAACAGGGGCGCGAGCAAAAAATCCGAAAACAGGTGCCAGAGAAGGACAAAAGGAAGATGATACAAAAAAAGACAGGGTGCCACCAATTAACGTTTTCAGGATGGAACTTCAAGACACCATAAACTTATGTAAGTCTGCCATAGGTCCTAATTTTGTAGTTAAGAGACTCGGTAAGGAGAAGCATTTTATTCAATGCTCCAACTTACCGCATTATAAATTAGTTAAAGATTTACTTAAGAAAACAACCACGGAGTTCTTCAGCTTTACTCCTAAAGTTGAAAAGTTATAGACGGTCCTCCTGAAGGGCATAGATTCCTACACGGAACCACAGGTGCTCCTAGAAGAGCTCCGGCAAAAAGCGGGCGACGATCTCGAGTTTATCGGGGTCAAGCCATTTTCTACGGTCAAAGCTAGACGGGAGAAGCGCAAGCTTCCGATCTTCCTTGTACAGCTTTCACCCAGCAGCAAACTGGATAAGTTGAGATGTATCTCCGTCCTCAACTACCAGGTTGTAACATGGGATATACTAAAGAGGCGTGGTGACATGCTTCAATGCATGCGCTGCCAAAGGTTTGGCCATGCTGCAGCAAACTGCGAAATGCAGTCACGCTGCGTTAAGTGTGGAGAGAACCACAAGTTAGACGAGTGTAAGCTCGGGAAGGAACGGATCGAGGACAAGACCCAGCTTAAATGTGCAGTTTGCCAAGGCGAAGGGCACCCCCCCGCTAACTATCGGGGATGCCCGGCGTTTCAGCAACTGAAACAAAAAACAGTAAAGCAACCAGTGGTAGAAGTTCGCCCACCTACGCGTGCTCCCACATCAAGGCCCGTCAATCCTCAAATTTCCTACGCCCAAATGGCGTCAGGAAGAGGAAGCACGGTACAGCCTGCGCCAAAGGCAGCCCAGCCGGCCAGAGTGCAGAGGGCCCCTGATGCACAGGCAGATATTAGAAGCATGCTGCTGGCCATCCAGGGCCAGTTAGCAGGACTTCAAAACCAAATAAGGGAGCAGGCGTCTAGGGTGGATTATCTCTACTCTCAGTTGCCGAGCTTAACGCTTGTAGGTTAAGGGCGCGCTGCCGGAGAGGCCCTTTAAGATCTTAGCTGTGAATGTAAATTCACTGATTAAAACCGAACGTAGAGCGAATTTGTTCCATTTGTTGAAAGACCAAAGTCCAGATGTGTTTTTGACCAGCGAAACTAAGCTGAATCAGAAACACAAAATGACACACAATAATTACAATATAGTACGAAAGGACCGGCCCAACTCCACTCAAGGAGGCGGGGTCGCTGTTTTCGTACGAAAAGGCATACATTTTAAAGTTATTTACAACAGTGTAGTACGCAGATTACGGTTGCTTGAGGCGTGTATCATATTCATTACTCTCCAACGTGGAAAGCGGATGTATGTGATTGCGCTTTACGCACCGGAATCAACTCATCCAACTGATTTTATAGCAGAGCTCGAAAAACTTTTTCAGTGCTTGCAACTGAACTCGGAAGAGAATTATTATCTCATGGCCGGTGGCTTGAACGCCAAACATTCTGATTGGGGAAATCAAATTCAAAATCCTAGAGGTAACCATCTTTTTACCTGGATGGGTCAGTACAATGCTGAATATATGGTCGATCTGTTGGCTATGGACAGACCATCTTTCCCAAGAAGCGGTGCCTATCTGAACCTATTACTAAGGGACGCCAGACTGACAATAACTGACACTGTAGGTCAATGACCAAGAAACTGTTTGCGGATTATAGAGTACAACAGTGACCACTGCGGACTCGCCGCCGTAATTCAGCTGCCGAACGAGCTATTGGAATTGAAGGAGTATGTACCGGTGCATTCTTACAATTACAGTAAGATGCGCTGGCCACGCTTCACCAACGCCCTAGCCAACGAACTGCGTTCGAGCAATTTATCCCCACCAATTGACAGGAATCTGACAAATAACGAAATTGACAGATACTTAGAACAAATGGACGAGACAATCCAACGGACCATGGAAAGAACAATTCCAAAGTACAAAGAACGCGACGCGACTAACTTGTACCGAAACGCGACCATAGACGCACTCTACAGACAAAAAAGTGGTCTATTAACAAGACTCAAACTTTTGTACAGACGGTTTACTGACCCGAACGATTTAGAGATTAGGACATTGAAGTCCTCAATCAAAAACGTCAACCAATTGATAAAGGAGAACTATCGATTGTCTGTTAATTTGTATTGGGACCAAAAAATTCAGACCGTTAAATCTAGCGACCCGAGTATGTTCCCGCAAATTAACAAGATCTTTAGAAAAAATAACGATAACGTTCTTCCATGTCTTAGGCTCCAAAGGACGACAGAAAACAGAAACGTACTTCTGACAGTAGGGATAGACCCAGAGAACGCCATCTTGGACGATGAACTATATATGATCGAAGATCATCAGGAGAAGGTGGAAGTTGTGGGGGCTGCTTTCCAACAAGTGTACAAGGTAAATGCATGCATTCGCCCGAATCACGACCTGGAGAACAGAGCTCTGCTTCACCACTTTAACCTGCGAAACGAAATCACGCAATGGCGATCGGAGAACCTCGGCTTCACCGAGTTCAATGAAGATCACTTGGCAAATGCCACAATCGCCGAGCCAAGTTGGGCAAATTCCCTGCTAGTTTCAAAGGTAGAGCTCCAGCTCATCTTCGACTCAATAAAGAAAAAGAAGTCATCAGGTGTCGATGGTATATCCAACATTGTTCTACGGCATTTACCAAAGGAAGCAATCGACATTTTCGTCACACTGTTTAACAACGCGCTGAATAATGCATGTTATCCAGTTCGTTGGAAGACAGCTGTGTTACATCAACTCCCGAAAAAGGGAAAGGACTCCTCCAATCCGGCAAAGGTTTTTGAAAAAATTATTAATAGAGCTCTGTCCACGTGGGTTGATGACAACAATATCATACCGGATAATCAGTTCGGCTTCAGGGCGGGTCATGACACTATTCATGCCGCGTCTAAGCTTGTATCTGATATCCAATGGAACAAATCTAAAACTGTACGGGTGCCTGTCTGGTTGACTTGGAGAAGGCTTTCGACACCGTATGGTTAGAAGGTCTCTATCTCAAGCTAGCCACACTCGGTATAAATAAGCCCCTGTTGTATATGCTTTATGACATGCTCAATGGCAGAAAGTTTGTTGTCAAGAGTGGCAATGTAACTTCTACCACCGTATTTAATATAAAAAATGGTCTTCAGCAAGGAGCCGTTAACTCACCGATTTTATCCAGCATTTACACCAGTGATCTGATAGGTAGTCTTACTCAGGCAATTGCGTATGCCGATGACCTAATAGCGTACAGAACGCCCCAAAAGTCGAGGTCATCAAAATTCTTTTGCAGCCTGACTTCGACACGATTCAGCGATATTGCGATGACTGGAAGTTAAAAATCAACTTCCAGAAATCGGAAACTATTCTGTTTAGGACTCCATTGTCTGGAGCCTCAAGGAATACGAGAAAGAACTGGAGAAATCTAGTGATCGTTGGACCAGACCGACAACCACTGGCGAATAAAAGTGTAGTAAAGTACCTTGGCATCTGGTTGGATCAGTACTTGTATTTCGATAGACATATAAGTGCTGCCCTGACCAGAGCCAGGGGATCTTTTGCCCTGACGAAACGGCTTTTTTATAGCAGTCGGCTAGACACCAGGGTGAAAGTGATTTGCTACAGGGCCCTTATTCGGCCAATGATTGCCTATGGTTGCCCGGTATGGTTCAACGTTGCCCCATCTCAAATGGAAAAGATTCGGGTGTTTGAGAGGCAGTGCCTTAGACGCTGCCTTGGATTGCACAGAACACCAGAGTCGGAGTACAAACATTACTATTCCAACCAGGTTCTATACAATGGAGCCAACATAAACAGAATAGATAACTTCCTCATAAAGCTGATTCGGGGTCACATTGCTAGACATTAGGCCTATTACCCAAAAAATCAGTACTACGAAAATGTACGTTTAAGTGGATTTATTCCGCCCGATGCTTTCCTCTATTTAGATAGTCGAGGGTTGATTCAGGGTAGAGAGGCAGTACCGCTAATCTACCACGTCAGCCGCAGAACCGTAGATAGGCGGCTCCTTTATGATCGAGACGTCCTCGCACAGGACGGAGCTGAGCGCCTTCGGTTCAGTAGGACTGTGTCCGATCGGGACCGGAGAGATAGGGTAAAGCAGGAGAACCAATATTGGTGGTTGCAAATTCAAACTGATTTTTAAAAATTTGACAGTCTTTTGACCTTGCTTACATAGGTTTAGGTATTTTTTAGTTAAGTAGGGACAGTCGTGGTGGCACCAAAAAAAAAGCTTACTGTGGCTGTTCTAGTTTGTAAGTAGTTCTTAAGTAGTCTTAAGTAGTTGTAAATAAATAAGTAGTTATAAGTAGTCTTAACTAGTTTTAATTAGTTTTAAGTTAGTTTTACTTAGTATTATTCTAGTTTTATTTTAGCTTTATTTATTTAATTTCTTTTAGTTTTAAGTTTTTTTAAAAAATAAATAAAAACCGATAAAGAAACCAAGTTTTTTGGAATTCTTCTTGGTGATAAAAAAGATATATATTACAGCTTTCAGATACAGCGTACGAGTAAGTTCTTTGAAAAATTTTTCATTTCTTGATTTTCTTTGTAGTTTCAAAAAAAAAAATTTCGTTTGAACAAAGATAAATTTCAATGTATTTGTTTTGTAAAGTTTTGTAAACACAAAATAACAATAAACAAAATAAAAAAAATAGTTACAAATCCTGCCTTTGCAATTCTTGTTCATCTGTCCATCTTTTAATTTGTTTGCCGAATGAATTTCCGCACTGTATGAATACACACCGACAAGCGACGCATTGAATGGTAGATATTAGAAATCTGAAACGAGTGGCTTGAATACCCTTTCAAGCCATTGTAGATTTTTCCAAATACACTACTTGCTGCTCTCACTTTTTTCAAAACAGAACAAATGAATCATCACAACATACAAAAACAATAGAATCGTGTATTTGGTCAAAACGAATACACTATTTGGCTTTTTCTCAAATGCACCGATTACAGCGAGTGTACATCGAACACAACGAATACACCAAGCCGATTTTCAATTACTAAAGAATGAAAGAGTGAAAAATAGAAAGGTTGTCCTTGTCCATCGCCAGTCTATGAGTTGGAAATCTTCAGATCTCTCAATCTTTGCCTCTTCAATCGAGAGAAGTCAACCTTAGGAGAGCCCCACCCAATATTGTATTCGGTGCATTCGGTGTGTTAGGCTTGTTCTGTTCTATTTGGTTCAAGCTTTCAAGCCTATGAGAGAAACCAAATAGTGTACTCGTTTTGATAAAAAGAAATTGAATGGTGTACAGTGTTTGGTTTTAAAAATAGTGTATTCTCTTTTAGTGTACACTACTTTCTAAGCATTCAACAAGCAGAATACACTGATATACTGTGCTTGCTCAGATAAGGTAAATAAATGTATTTATGCAGACCTTTAGTAGATATGTGTTTTTGCTCGAAATTGATTTTGATGTCATAAATCGCATGAATTTGACTTGTTCAACGCACGGCAAAACTTGTTTCGGAAGTTTTTGAGTGCGCCAGAATAAGTTTTAAATTTTTTCAAGTTTTGTGTTAAAATGGAGGAGGATAACATCATCCTAACTTTACGGCCAATTGTGCCACCCGATAAGTTTTTAAGAAGGAATCTAGGAGGGTTATTATGAAAAACAATGCTCGTTCAAAATAAGGCGTATTCGTTAAATTGCGATTAGGAAAAACGATTGCAGTAGCACTTAATCGTCAAATTGCGATTAAGAAAAACGAGAATCATAAAAATTACGATACTTGTATTTTTATTTATGAGTGCCTTCAGTTCTCGTTCAGCTTTTTATATTTTGACATTTGTTAATAGGAGTGAAGTTAGTTGCGCTTTTAAAAAATTATCATTTCTTTGTTCTTTCTATTTTCGTATCTTGTAATCGCTCTTCGCCATGACTTTCGTTTCTTGGAGTTTCGTTTTTTCTGCCGTTCGTTTCGTAATTCATAATAAGGGCCTAGTTCTCCCGTCGCTTTTGCTGAACACCGCAGATAAAAATGCAATTAAACAATCTGTTGGACTTGAAGACTGGTCGGACGACGACGACGCCAACGATAACTGGTGCGAGTGAAATGGACTCAGCTGCCTTTGTCTCTGGCTTGGGTAAGACTGAGACAATTGTATAGAACGTAACGATACCTACGCCGCGCTTTAATAATCTGCATCTTGGCGTACCTAACGGGACCTCTCCGGGTACAGGACAGATTAAAATACAAGGAGTAAACGAAAAAGTTCTTAATCCCCTGCTGCGAAGATCACCCCTGGTACTTCAAATAGAAATATCCCAACCCAAGAGGAAACTAAGTCCTGGTTTCCACCAATATTCACCAAAGGAAAATCATCAAAGACGATACTCGAGTTTATTAATAAGTCGAATATAAATTTAGATAATATTAAGTTAATTTCTACTGGATTTTGTAAATTGAAGATTTTTGTGAGGGATGTTGAGTTACATTCCTTTTTTATGAGAAATTTTAAAGAAAGTAAAGTTGAGGCCTTTTCCTTTACGCCTAAGGAACTCAAAAAACATAATGTCGTTTTGAAGGGCTTATCTGGAAGTTTTTCTCCTGCAGAAATGGAAGAGGAGTTGCTTAAGTTGGACCCCTCACTTAACTTCACTGTACAAAAATTTGAGACGAAATGGTCCAAATTATATAATTTCCCTCTCGATCTCTTCCAGTGTGTCCTAGGGGATAGGGAAAGCCTGGCAAGGATAAAATCCGTCAAACTGTTGTTTAGACACAGAATTAGATGGGATTCAGTGAAAAACTCTGAAACTCGACAATGTTTTAATTGTCATGTCTCCGCATATTGTTCTTTTGAATCTAGATGCGTGAAGTGTTTAAATGACCACGAAAGTGGACAATTTGAACTAGACGTTCAAAACGACAAGTCCATTGTAGCTTGTGGTAACTGCGGTTTGTCGGGATAACCTGCCAGTTACAAAGGTTGCCCAAGAAGGGTAGAAATGGTAAGGAAAAAAGAAGCTGTAATACATGTAGTAAAAGTCCAAAAAGAGGGACTTGGCAAAGCAACTTTGAACTTGGTAAACAAAGTGGACAAACATCCTTTTTCTTATGCTGATGCACTAAGAGGTTTAAAAAACTGTACTGAAGCTCCCTAGCTACCAACTACAAATTTTAATAACAATTGTGAGATATCTCATTTTGTATTTCAATTTCAATTTAATAACTGCAAATATCAACTCTCTAATTTCAAATGACAAAAAAATAGAAATCGATCTTCTTTTGAAAGATATCTTGCCTTCTGCTGTTCTAGTACAAGAAACTTGCTTAAAAAATTTTAAACCAAAATTTTTTTTCAATCACAATTTTGATTTCATAAAAAAAAATAATGATGGAAGAGGAACAGGGATATCATTAAAGAACTCTATTCAATCCTCTCAAATAATCTTCTCCAATCAAGTAATCTCCGCTACAATAGCTTCATTACCGATTTATTCTCAAAACTCCTGTAAACAACTTGCTCTTGTTTACATCTATATTACGTGTGAAATTAGTTATAATCTTATTCCTGCTTTAGACACCCTCCTTTCCTCTTTATGCAACTACGATTACATCATCATAGGCGGTGATTTTAATTCCCGCCATTCCTTTTGGGGAGATTCAAAAATCAATATCAATGGTTCCCACTTTGCGCAATGGTACTTAGATAATCACTTCCTAAATTTTGACTTAGTTGCTACTCCGGGTCCTACCCGCCCTTCTTCAGGTTCTCACATAGACTTCTTTATGATATCATCTAACCTTAGAGCCGGGAATAACATCTGCTGCTTGACGTTGGATTTGTTCTCCAACCACTTCTCTGTTCTCTTGAATTTTCAACTCCGAAATCATTTTACTCTTCCCACGCTGCCACAAACAAATATCTGTTTTAAAAATACAAACTAGAAAAGCTTCAACCGCTGTCTTAACCTTCAAGTTTGTAATTTTAAAATTCCTACAGCAAATAACCTATCGAACGATGAAAGTGATGATTTCATCAATAAGATTTCTTCTATAATTGTAGAATGTACTGATTCATTTAGTCAACATAATTATACCCATCATAACCACCTCAGAATTTCTTCCGCAACTCTGAGGTAATTTAAAATCAGGAAAGCTTGGGAGGCTAAGCTAAAACGAATTTTCCACTGATTTGAGGATCGCACTGGAAGTTAGATTGGAAACCAACGAAATGTTTAGACAATAACTCAGTAGCTTCAAGCCCTCATCTAACGTGTTTAGAGTAATCAATCAGATCTCTTTACTCTTTAAAAATTGCCTTAGCAGATCCGGTGAACCTACTTAAAGTGAACACTTTCTGTATCGCCTTCTCATCCTCGAACAAAAATTTAAATATCAATCAGTTTTCCCCTGATTCTAAATCTGACTCAGTTGCCGACGAGTTCTTCACATCAACTCATCTTGTTGAATCTTTAATTTTGTCCTTAAACAACAAAAAATCATCTGACAAAATCCACAATTTTATATTAAGAAAAGTTGAACAGACTCTAGCTATTTATATAACTCCTTTAATAAATAATTGCATCAATAATTGCTACTTTCCTTTGCCCTGGAAAAAAACAAATCTAATTCCTATTAAAAAAAAAAAACGATTGTGCTTTAGACCACACAACTGAAGTAAAACTTCTTTATCTCCATCCATATGTATTTACATATATGTATATTGTTATATATTAGTATGATCTTACGATCATAACTCCAATATTTAACCTTAACCCACTAAGAGCAGAACATACATCAAGTGTGTAATATACTATAATAATTATAGGAAACATTATTCTCTTTCCAATATTATCTCCTCTAGAGATAAAGGTGGAGAGATCGTAATCCTAGAAAATATAAGTTAGTCTTAAAGTTTATCTAATTGTGTTCAGACGTGTTCTTAAGATTATTAAATTAAAAGTTGTGTTTAAATAAATAAAATTGTACTATAGTAAAATGTGGTTATTTCCTTCAAATAAATAAAATAAATATAGCGAACATTAAAAACCACATAATTGGCGCAGTCGGTTTAAAAAAAAATAATATTTGCCAAACTTTAACGTAAAATATAAAAAGTATAAATTACAAACATTTTAAAATTGAAATAAAAAAAAAGTTTTTTAATCATATCCCTTTCAAATCCCCTACTTCTTACCTAAAGCTCGCACTGTGCCTCTGACATATAAAGGGTACATAAAAAGCCCTTGTGTGCGCGCTAATTATAGAAAAAAAAATTATAATACATACATACTATAAAATGTCATATTTAAAAAATAAAATAAATAAATAAAAAATAATAGACAATAAATAAATCCCTACAGTCACCGACTATACTTCGAGCCGTCAAGATCGTATTCGATTGTGTTATTTCTGCTTTCCCGAAGTTGTTAGTGATTTTTTTTCCCTTCCGCGCTCTACCCTCTCTCTTAATTTCATACATTTTTTTTCCCTAACAAGTAAGTGCTAATTACTTAAATAGTGGTATAAAAGAGTGAAATGGCCTCAGGGCCAAGTGTTCTCTCGGGTAATCGGTTTGCTGAGTTTAATCAGCATTCCGACCCGCCAAAAAAAAACTAAGACAAATTCACATGCTACAATAACTCCCAATTTTGAATTACCCTCTGCTCCCCACCTCAAAAATCCCAAATTCATAGTCATATCTTCATCAGACCCGCAAAAACCCCTTACCTCTATCAGTGTCTTCCTATTAAAAAAAGCAATTGATGTCATAAGTACAGGGGCCCTACTATGTAACTCAATTCTAATTTTGATTCTATTCGAAACCTATTTGCGATTCTACTTTTAATTGCTACTATGTATGTAAAAAGAATAGAGCGCCAGTAATGCCAAGCATTTTTCAACAAATTTGCGATTTTCGAACGATCTGCTCGCAAACACATTTGATGTCTGCTTTGTTTTGACATTAACTTTCGAGTTACGTGGTTCCGATTATACGAAAGTACATAAAAACCAAGCTGGCACCACTATAGCTGTTCGATTATCGCATATTAAAGCGTCATTAAAAGAGTTATAGAGTCCAGAATTTGCGAATTCGAATATTTTTATTATAGAATCGGGTTACATGGTTGGGCCCCAGCTTACGAGTATATAACTCAAATACGAGATGGAAACCTACTAATTCTAGTTAAATCTCAACACGTGGCCAACATTTTCCTCTCAAAGAAAACACTTGCCAATCTTTGTCCCGTATCAGTTTCCTATCGCATTAAAAAAAGTTGGCACTCACTGTTTCCTGAGTGGATTCAGTGAAAAATATAAGAGTTTTCGAATTTCGAATTCCACACGCGAACGCAGAGTGCATCCAATGAAATCGCTTTTTTTGGAATACTCCATTTAAGATTAGGTAAAAAGGAGTTATTTTGGTCAAATTCGAGTTTTGAGTAATGTTTGCCTCTACATTGTCGAGCAAATTCAACATCAAGAAATAAAAGTAAGTATACGCCACAGTGATTTTCTGCTTTAAAACTTCTGAGTGTTCGGGTTTGGCTAGATGGACTTATTTTTGAAATATTCGTAACAATTCATTAAAAAATCTTGCCTTAATTATTTTTTTTTTCCAAAATGAATATTTAATTTTTTTTTTCACTTAAAAAAACTTGAAAAATTACTTTTAATACTCTTAATAATTTTGCTCGTCACTATCACGTCTTAGAGGAAAAAAAAACACCAAAAAAAGAAAGATTTTGGTTTTGACGCAAGTATTTATACCCTTGCGAGGCTCAGAGATTTGCTCACACATACACTCAAAAAAACCATCATGGACGAAATTTTTGGGTTTCCGATAATCATTTTCCCAATGGATTTTGACCACAAAAATACAAATTATACATCAAATTCAATTTCAGAATTTTTGAAAAATAGGTGTATTATTTAAAAACTAATCTAGTTAAAATCCAATTATTTTGACATATTTTAAATATTTATTTTGCATGTAAGTGTAAGTTTTTCAATATACAAATTTCTAATTTCGAACTCTCTCTCAGATAGATTTCTCCTTGAAAATTATTTCGATTTTTTTTTTGTTTGCTTAACAAAATTTCCTTACACCACTAACAATAAGTTTAGTTTTCTCTACCGACTTTTTGAGGTGCCTCGTGGTGCGATGGGTAGGACACCGAACCCACCCTAGACCCATCCTGGTTTGATTCCTGGTGTGAGCACCAATCTCTTTTTTTTTATTTTCTCATTTTTTTAAGTATTATTTTTCGAAATTTTTGATTATATTATTTTTTTTTCAATTTTATAAAAAACACAACTCTAAAAGTCAATCCTTAACAGCCTTGGAGAAAGTGTAGAGTATGCTTAAGATTTTGTATAGATTTTAAATAATTCTGCCCCATATCAATTAAAGCTTAGCTTATTATTCGCTCCTATGCATATGCAACGCTTCTTTAATAAGATAAAATTCCTCCTGTACACAACATCCCCCACTTTTAAGTCAGCTGTTTTGCTCCTAGTATTGTATCTATGCTCATACTGTGAGTGAGCTTTATCTAGTGCATCCTTAATGTTTGCGTGTAGCATATTAATTTTAGAACTTTTTGGAATAAAGTTCAATTCCGAACTATTAATTTTTCCGAGCTTTCGCAAAAGTTTAACATCAGTCCCATGCTCAATCATTTTCTGGCCGAACAAAGCCTCATATGGAGATTCTCCAATCGTCGAATGCACTGATGTACGCAACGCACATCCAATTGCTGGAAGATGGTTATCCCAGTCTCTCTGGTCTAGCTTCAAATATGATCGTATGGCTGTAAGAATGGAGCGATTTCGCTTGCATTAGCTTGGGGTGCATACGAAGCCGTTTTAATATGTTGAACACCTAGTGAATTCAAAGAATTTTTAAAAGACGCTCTTGTAAATTGTTTCCCGTTGTCTGTCATTAAGGACTCTGGTACGCCAAACAAACAAAATACTTCCTCATGAAAAAACTTAATCGCAACATCTGAAGTGGCTTTTCGCAACGATTTAATAATAACAAATTTCGTTAGTTGGTCAAATGCTATAATTATGTGGATGTTTCCTTTCTTGGAACGTGGATATGGACCAAGGAAGTCCACATAAACATGCTGAAAAGGATAGTCTACAGTGAAGGGTTTTCCCATTTGTTCACGAAGTATCTGGTTAGCAGGTTTTGAAGTCTTACACGTTTCGCAGCTGTTTATAAATAACTTGACTTGAGATGCCATATTTGGCCAAAAGAATCTATTTTTGAGACGGTATAGAGTCTTGGCTATTCCCCCATGTGCAGCTTTAGCCGGCTGATGAGCTAAAGAAATGAGCTGGTCGGTCAGCACCGATGGTACCCATAACTTCCATGTTAAGTCATCCTCGAGTGGGTTACCAGTACTATGGTTGACCTTCTTGTAAACGAAACCGTCCGAAACAAGAAGGTCAGGTAGTTGTTGTTTTTGGTTTTCGATTTTTGCGATGATTTTCAGATATTCGTCCGATTTGAAAGCGGAATCTGTAAGATCTAAGTGCAGCACATCGGAAGGATCAATTGAAAGGGCTTCTAGGCTCAATGCATCCGATGAATGGACCCTAGATAGAGCATCAGGCACCACATGCAATGAACCTTTTCGATGCTCGATTTCAAAATCATACCCCTGGAGTTTTAAGCTCCATCGGGCCAACCTACCACTCAAATTCTGCTGTCCCATCAGCCATTTTAAACTTGCATGATCAGTTATAATCTTGAACCTATAGCCTTCTATATATTGTCGGAACTTTTAAACCCCCATCACCGCTGCTAAGCATTCTCGTTCTGTGACGCTATAGTTCCGTTGTGCACCGTTCAGTTTGTGGGAGTAGTAGTATATCGGACGCTCAGCTCCTTCTTTGTCCAGCTGACAAAGTACACATCCTATTCCTGAATCGGAAGCGTCACAGAGGATTATGAAAGGCTTTTGGAAATTCGGATAAACTAAAACAGGCGATGTTGTTAACTTGTTCTTAATCAAATTAAAAGCATTAACAGCTTCTTCAGCAAATTCAAACTTAACCCTTTTTTTCAAAGTATTTGTTATTGGGGTAGCCAGAGTAGCATAATCGCGAATAAACCTCCTATACCACCCTGACATACCCAAAAACCTACGAACCTGACGTGGGGTGGTCGGAACTGGAAAGTCTCTGACTTCAGCGACCTTATCTTTATCTGTTTTGAGACAACCATTACTCACAACGTATCCTAAAAATTTCAATTCTTGATAACAGAAGTTCGACTTTTCCACATTTATTGTAAGTCCAGCTACATTCAACCTACTGGCAAGTTGCATCAGGATTTTGACGTGTTCGTCGAAGGTACGAGAAATCACAAGCAAATCATCTACGTAAGGATATACATTTAGTTTTAACTCTGGAGTCATAACCTTATCCATGAGCCAACACATGCGTTGGACACCACCGCTTAGACCAGGAGGCATAACCACAAACTCCAACAAGGGCTTACCAGGTACTGTGAAGGCTGTTTTTTCTCTTGAAGATTTTTCAAGTGGGATTTGTAGAAAAGCATCCTTAAGATCTATGCTCGAAATATATACAGCATCTTCAACACGAGAGAGAAGACCCTCAATTGGATGAAGAGGATAGGCATCATTCACCTTCCTGTAGTCCAGGCATAGTCGATTCCTGCCAGGTTTACGTACTAGGACTACAGGAGAGCTCCATGGACTATTACTCTCTTGAATGATATCCATTCTCATCATACGATCTAGCTCTTCATACATTAACTCCTGAATTGCCGGGGAAACGGGATAATGCCTCTGCTTTATGGGCAGAGCATCCCCGGTGTCGATGACATGTTCTTCTAAGTTTGTACGACCTAGACCATGAACGGCAAACGATGGAAACATCTTTATTGCGGCTTGAAGCCGTCTTGACTGATCTTCTGTCAACTTATGTGGTTCAAAACAATTATGTAAATTGTTCTTATCTAGTTTTTCTTCTGTGATTTCGGATATAACTTGAGTATAACCTGTGGTGTTAGATTAAAGGCGATCCAGAAATCTATACCTAAGTACAATTTCTGGATGGAACAACAAAAACTTCTATATCCTTACTTATACCATTATACTTAATTGAAATTGTAGACTTCGCTTCTATAGCCTGATCGTTTCCATCCGCAGTTTTTACCATTGCTGAACACTTTTGAGGTGAAACACCCCATCTCTTTAACAACTCTTGTCCGCCCTGTCCCAAACAGCTAATGTTGGCCCCGCTATCAAGCAACCCCAACAAGTTGTCACCACAAATGGTCACTTCCGCGTAAGGACGAAGATCTTCATTTAAGCAAAGAGTGGTTGTTTCTATTTCCAGTTTCCAGTTTTTGGAAACTGGTGGAGACTTATGTCCAAAAATTCTCTCTCTAGCAGCTTCATACTCTACAAGGCGTTCGTGAAGGGATTTTCTAAGTGGATATTCTGATTTTGGTGATGGTAAATCTGTAGGAGTAATGTCGTTAGGTTTTTTTAAAATTTGAAAAGCTTGTTTATTACTTGGCTGAAAAGTATTTTCGTTGCTTAAAAAGTTATGATTTTGTTGGTTAGTTTCAGTTAATGTTTCAATTCCCGATTTTTGTTGTGAGAGCAATAAGCTTCGGGTGTCAGATTGCTCTTTCGGATGTTTCCCGGACACTTTGCATTAGGGCATTGGGGAGATGTTGTATCTTCCTTTCCACATTTATAGCAGAATAGTGATCTTTGAGCTACAGGACATTCAAGATAACTGTGGCCAACGGCCTTACAGTTCCAACACGTGGAGGCACTTGTATCTTTCTTGAACTGAAGAGCTTCAATTTGGCTCTCAGATCCTATTGACGGATTGGTTGCATCTAGGTCAACCTCGTGGACATATTTCCGAAACTGAGGAACTACACTTGTTTGTGCCTTACTTTTAAGAGCATCTTGATCGTAGATGTACTTTTCTATCTTTCTACATACGTAGACCATTTCTTGAAGGTTATGAGTTTGGTATGTTAAAAGTAACTCACCCATTCTTCTACGCACATTTTGCTTTATTAAGTTAATGAGCTCAAAATCGGGTTTGGGAACAGTAAGCCTTGTGTTTAACTTTTGTAGGTCTACATAAAAGTCATCAAATTTCTCGGTTGGTCCTTGGCGTCTGTCATAAAGTCTCTTACAGAATTCAGCATCAGTTTCTAACGATCTAAACTGGTCAATGAGGGCTATCCTTAACGCAGACCTATCAGCGGACGGATGAGCTTTCATATAGAGCCAAAACCAAGTTTCAGCAAAACCACTTACGAATTGGTGAAAGTGTAAACAAATATCCTGCCAACTTACACCCTAGCAATCCTTAAGTCGCTCTAACCGAAACAGGATCTCATGGACGGTCATATTAGTACTATCGAATTTGAGCCCCCATTTATGACAGCTACGGAATTTTGTAAAATAGCTATAAGAATGCGATAGGACTACTCGGTCAGAAGTTTGAGAGTTTTATTTGACATAAGAATGCAAAAATGAGGGGATTTTTCGATACTTTTGTTTTCATTTGCCTCAAAAACGGAGATGTCAAATAATTTCCCAAAAAATGTCCTTACACCCGATAGATACATTAACTACCTTTATATAAATAGCTATAAGAATGCGATAGGACTACTCGGTCAGAAGTTGGAGAGTTTTATTTGACATAAGAATGCAAAAATGAAGGGATTTTTCGATACTTTTGTTTTCATTTGCCTCAGAAATTTAGATGTCAAATAATTTCCCAAAAAATGTCCTTACACCCAATAGATACATTAACAACCTTTATATAAATAGCTATAAGAAAGCGATAGGACTACTCGGTCAGAAGTTGTAGAGTTTTATTTGCCATAAGGAATGAAAAAATGAATTAATTTGTTATACCTTTTTTGATTTTCATTTGCCTTAAAAATGGAGATGTGAAATAATTTCCCAAAAAATGTCCTTACACCCAATAGATACATTAACTACCTTTATATAAATAGCTATAAGAAAGCGGCAGGACTACTCCGTCAGAAGTTGGAGAGTTTTATTTGACATAAGAATGCAAAAATGAAGGGATTTTTCGATACTTTTGTTTTCATTTGCCTCAAAAATTTAGATGTCAATTAATTTCCAAAAAAATGTCCTTACACCCGATAGATACATTAACTACCTTTATATAAATAGCTATAAGAATGCGATAGGACTAGTCAGAAGTTGGAGAGTTTTATTTGACATAAGAATGCAAAAATGAAGGGATTTTTCAATACTTTTGTTTTCATTTGCCTCAAAAATGGAGATGTGAAATAATTTCCCAAAAAATGTCCTTACACCCAATAGATACATTAACTACCTTTATATAAATAGCTATAAGAAAGCGGCAGGACTACTCCGTCAGAAGTTGGAGAGTTTTATTTGACATAAGAATGCAAAAATGAAGGGATTTTTCGATACTTTTGTTTTCATTTGCCTCAAAAATTTAGATGTCAATTAATTTCCAAAAAAATGTCCTTACACCCGATAGATACATTAACTACCTTTATATAAATAGCTATAAGAATGCGATAGGACTAGTCAGAAGTTGGAGAGTTTTATTTGACATAAGAATGCAAAAATGAAGGGATTTTTCAATACTTTTGTTTTCATTTGCCTCAAAAATGGAGATGTCAAATAATTTCCCAAAAAATGTCCTCACACCCAATAGATACATTAACTACCTTTATATAAATAGCTTTAAGAAAGTGGTAGGACTACTCCGACCGAAGTTGGAGAGTTTTATTTGACATAAGAATGCAAAAATGAAGGGATTTTTCGATACTTTTGTTTTCATTTGCCTCAAAAACGGAGATGTCAAATAATTTCCCAAAAAATGTCCTTACACCCGATAGATACATTAACTACCTTTATATAAATAGCTATAAGAATGCGATAGGACTACTCGGTCAGAAGTTGGAGAGTTTTATTTGACATAAGAATGCAAAAATGAAGGGATTTTTCGATACTTTTGTTTTCATTTGCCTCAGAAATTTAGATGTCAAATAATTTCCCAAAAAATGTCCTTACACCCAATAGATACATTAACAACCTTTATATAAATAGCTATAAGAAAGCGATAGGACTACTCGGTCAGAAGTTGTAGAGTTTTATTTGCCATAAGGAATGAAAAAATGAATTAATTTGTTATACCTTTTTTGATTTTCATTTGCCTTAAAAATGGAGATGTGAAATAATTTCCCAAAAAATGTCCTTACACCCAATAGAAACATTAACTACCTTTATATAAATAGCTATAAGAAAGCGGCAGGACTACTCCGTCAGAAGTTGGAGAGTTTTATTTGACATAAGAATGCAAAAATGAAGGGATTTTTCGATACTTTTGCTTTCATTTGCCTCAAAAATGGAGATGTAAAATAATTTCAAAAAAACTGTCTCTACACATAATAGATACATTAACTACCTTTATATAAATAGCTATAAGAATGCGATAGGACTACTCGGTCAGAAGTTGGAGAGTTTTATTTGACATAAGAATGCAAAAATGAAGGGATTTTTCGATACTTTTGTTTTCATTTGCCTCAGAAATTTAGATGTCAAATAATTTCCCAAAAAATGTCCTTACACCCAATAGATACATTAACAACCTTTATATAAATAGCTATAAGAAAGCGATAGGACTACTCGGTCAGAAGTTGTAGAGTTTTATTTGCCATAAGGAATGAAAAAATGAATTAATTTGTTATACCTTTTTTGATTTTCATTTGCCTTAAAAATGGAGATGTGAAATAATTTCCCAAAAAATGTCCTTACACCCAATAGATACATTAACTACCTTTATATAAATAGCTATAAGAAAGCGGCAGGACTACTCCGTCAGAAGTTGGAGAGTTTTATTTGACATAAGAATGCAAAAATGAAGGGATTTTTCGATACTTTTGTTTTCATTTGCCTCAAAAATTTAGATGTCAATTAATTTCCAAAAAAATGTCCTTACACCCGATAGATACATTAACTACCTTTATATAAATAGCTATAAGAATGCGATAGGACTAGTCAGAAGTTGGAGAGTTTTATTTGACATAAGAATGCAAAAATGAAGGGATTTTTCAATACTTTTGTTTTCATTTGCCTCAAAAATGGAGATGTCAAATAATTTCCCAAAAAATGTCCTCACACCCAATAGATACATTAACTACCTTTATATAAATAGCTTTAAGAAAGTGGTAGGACTACTCCGACCGAAGTTGGAGAGTTTTATTTGACATAAGAATGCAAAAATGAAGGGATTTTTCGATACTTTTGTTTTCATTTGCCTCAAAAACGGAGATGTCAAATAATTTCCCAAAAAATGTCCTTACACCCGATAGATACATTAACTACCTTTATATAAATAGCTATAAGAATGCGATAGGACTACTCGGTCAGAAGTTGGAGAGTTTTATTTGACATAAGAATGCAAAAATGAAGGGATTTTTCGATACTTTTGCTTTCATTTGCCTCAAAAATGGAGATGTAAAATAATTTCAAAAAAACTGTCTCTACACATAATAGATACATTAACTACCTTTATATAAATAGCTATAAGAATGCGATAGGACTATTCGGTCAGAAGTTGGAGAGTTTTATTTGACATTAGAATGCAAAACTGAAGGGATTTTTCGATACTTTTGCTTTCATTTGCCTCAAAAATGGAGATGTAAAATAATTTCAAAAAAACTGTCTCTACACATAATAGATACATTAACTACCTTTATATAAATAGCTATAAGAATGCGATAGGACTATTCGGTCAGAAGTTGTAGAGTTTTATTTGCCATAAGGAATGAAAAAATGAATTAATTTGTTATACCTTTTTTGATTTTCATTTGCCTTAAAAATGGAGATGTGAAATAATTTCCCAAAAAATGTCCTTACACCCAATAGAAACATTAACTACCTTTATATAAATAGCTATAAGAAAGCGGCAGGACTACTCCGTCAGAAGTTGGAGAGTTTTATTTGACATAAGAATGCAAAAATGAAGGGATTTTTCGATACTTTTGCTTTCATTTGCCTCAAAAATGGAGATGTAAAATAATTTCAAAAAAACTGTCTCTACACATAATAGATACATTAACTACCTTTATATAAATAGCTATAAGAATGCGATAGGACTATTCGGTCAGAAGTTGGAGAGTTTTATTTGACATTAGAATGCAAAACTGAAGGGATTTTTCGATACTTTTGTTTTCATTTGCCTCAGAAATTTAGATGTGAAATAATTTCCCAAAAAATGTCCTTACACCCAATAGATACATTAACAACCTTTATATAAATAGCTATAAGAAAGCGATAGGACTACTCGGTCAGAAGTTGTAGAGTTTTATTTGCCATAAGGAATGAAAAAATGAATTAATTTGTTATACCTTTTTTGATTTTCATTTGCCTTAAAAATGGAGATGTGAAATAATTTCCCAAAAAATGTCCTTACACCCAATAGAAACATTAACTACCTTTATATAAATAGCTATAAGAAAGCGGCAGGACTACTCCGTCAGAAGTTGGAGAGTTTTATTTGACATAAGAATGCAAAAATGAAGGGATTTTTCGATACTTTTGCTTTCATTTGCCTCAAAAATGGAGATGTAAAATAATTTCAAAAAAACTGTCTCTACACATAATAGATACATTAACTACCTTTATATAAATAGCTATAAGAATGCGATAGGACTATTCGGTCAGAAGTTGGAGAGTTTTATTTGACATTAGAATGCAAAACTGAAGGGATTTTTCGATACTTTTGTTTTCATTTGCCTCAGAAATTTAGATGTCAAATAATTTCCCAAAAAATGTCCTTACACCCAATAGATACATTAACAACCTTTATATAAATAGCTATAAGAAAGCGATAGGACTACTCGGTCAGAAGTTGTAGAGTTTTATTTACCATAAGGAATGAAAAAATGAATTAATTTGTTATACCTTTTTTGATTTTCATTTGCCTTAAAAATGGAGATGTGAAATAATTTCCCAAAAAATGTCCTTACACCCAATAGAAACATTAACTACCTTTATATAAATAGCTATAAGAAAGCGGCAGGACTACTCCGTCAGAAGTTGGAGAGTTTTATTTGACATAAGAATGCAAAAATGAAGGGATTTTTCGATACTTTTGTTTTCATTTGCCTCAAAAATTTAGATGTCAATTAATTTCCAAAAAAATGTCCTTACACCCGATAGATACATTAACTACCTTTATATAAATAGCTATAAGAATGCGATAGGACTAGTCAGAAGTTGGAGAGTTTTATTTGACATAAGAATGCAAAAATGAAGGGATTCTTCAATACTTTTGTTTTCATTTGCCTCAAAAATGGAGATGTCAAATAATTTCCCAAAAAATGTCCTCACACCCAATAGATACATTAACTACCTTTATATAAATAGCTTTAAGAAAGTGGTAGGACTACTCCGA
Organism: Scaeva pyrastri; assembly: GCA_905146935.1. Classification (NCBI taxonomy): domain Eukaryota; kingdom Metazoa; phylum Arthropoda; class Insecta; order Diptera; family Syrphidae; genus Scaeva; species Scaeva pyrastri. The sequence continues at coordinate 45,332,750 of LR989929.1, forward strand.
CCGAAGTTGGAGAGTTTTATTTGACATAAGAATGCAAAAATGAAGGGATTTTTCGATACTTTTGTTTTCATTTGCCTCAAAAATGGAGATGTCAAATAATATCCCAAAAAATGTCCTTACACCCAATAGATACATTAACTACCTTTATATAAATAGCTATAAGAATGCGATAGGACTACTCGGTCAGAAGTTGGAGAGTTTTATTTGACATAAGAATGCAAAAATGAAGGGATTTTTCGATACTTTTGTTTTCATTTGCCTCAAAAATGGAGATGTCAAATAATTTCCCAAAAAATGTCCTTACACCGAATAAAATATACTCGGTCAGAAGTTGGAGAGTTTTATTTGACATAAGAATGCAAAAATGAAGGGATTTTTCGATACTTTTGTTTTCAATTGCCTCAAAAATGGAGATGTCAAATAATTTCACAAAAAATGTCCTTACACCCAATAGATACATTAACTACCTTTATATAAATAGCTACAAGAATGCGATAGGACTACTCCGTCAGAAGTTGGAGAGTTTTATTTGACATAAGAATGCAAAAATGAAGGGATTTTTCGATACTTTTGTTTTCATTTGCCTCAAAAATGGAGATGTCTAATAATTTCCCAAAAAATGTCCTTACACCCAATAGATACATTAACTACCTTTATATAAATAGCTATAAGAATGCGATAGGACTACTCGGTCAGAAGTTGGAGAGTTTTATTTGACATAAGAATGCAAAAATGAAGGGATTTTTCGATACTTTTGTTTTCATTTGCCTCAAAAATGGAGATGTCAAATAATTTCCCAAAAAATGTCCTTACACCCAATAGATTCATTAACTACCTTTATATAAATAGCTATAAGAAAGCGGTAGGATAACTCCGTCAGAAGTTGGAGAGTTTTATTTGACATTAGAATGCAAAAATGCAGGGATTTTTCGATACTTTTGTTTTCATTTGCCTCAAAAATGGAGATGTCAAATAATTTCCCAAAAAATGTCCTTACACCCAATAGATACATTAACTACCTTTATATAAATAGCTATAAGAATGCGATAGGACTACTCGCTCAGAAGTTGGAGAATTTTATTTGCCATAAGGAATGCAAAAATGAATTAATTTTGTATACCTTTTTTGGTTTTCCTTTGCCTCAAAAAAGGAGATGTAAAATAATTTCCCAAAAACTGTCTCTACACCCAATAGATACATTAACTACCTTTATATAAATAGCTATAAGAATGCGATAGGACTACTCGGTCAGAAGTTGGAGAGTTTTATTTGACATTAGAATGCAAAACTGAATTAATTTGTTATACCTTTTTTGATTTTCATTTGCCTTAAAAATGGAGATGTCAAATAATTTCCCAAAAAATGTCCTTACACCCAATAGAAACATTAACTACCTTTATATAAATAGCTATAAGAAAGCGGTAGGACTACTCCGTCAGAAGTTGGAGAGTTTTATTTGACATAAGAATGCAAAAATGAAGGGATTTTTCAATACTTTTGTTTTCATTTGCCTCAAAAATGGAGATGTCAAATAATTTCCCAAAAAATGTCCTCACACCCAATAGATACATTAACTACCTTTATATAAATAGCTTTAAGAAAGTGGTAGGACTACTCCGACCGAAGTTGGAGAGTTTTATTTGACATAAGAATGCAAAACTGAAGGGATTTTTCGATACTTTTGTTTTCATTTGCCTCAAAAATGGAGATGTCAATTAATTTCCCAAAAAATGTCCTTACACCCGATAGATACATTAACTACCTTTATATAAATAGCTATAAGAATGCGACAGGACTAGTCAGAAGTTGGAGAGTTTTATTTAACATAAGAATGCAAAAATGAAGGGATTTTTCAATACTTTTGTTTTCATTTGCCTCAAAAATGGAGATGTCAAATAATTTCCCAAAAAATGTCCTCACACCCAATAGATACATTAACTACCTTTATATAAATAGCTTTAAGAAAGTGGTAGGACTACTCCGACCGAAGTTGGAGAGTTTTATTTGACATAAGAATGCAAAAATGAAGGGATTTTTCGATACTTTTGTTTTCATTTGCCTCAAAAATGGAGATGTCAAATAATTTCCCAAAAAATGTCCTTACACCGAATAAAATATACTCGGTCAGAAGTTGGAGAGTTTTATTTGACATAAGAATGCAAAAATGAAGGCATTTTTCGATACTTTTGTTTTCAATTGCCTCAAAAATGGAGATGTCAAATAATTTCACAAAAAATGTCCTTACACCCAATAGATACATTAACTACCTTTCTATAAATAGCTATAAGAATGCGATAGGACTACTCCGTCAGAAGTTGGAGAGTTTTATTTGACATAAGAATGCAAAAATGAAGGGATTTTTCGATACTTTTGTTTTCATTTGCCTCAAAAATGGAGATGTCTAACAATTTCCCAAAAAATGTCCTTACACCCAATAGATACATTAACTACCTTTATATAAATAGCTATAAGAATGCGATAGGACTACTCGGTCAGAAGTTGGAGAGTTTTATTTGACATAAGAATGCAAAAATGAAGGGATTTTTCTATACTTTTGTTTTCATTTGCCTCAAAAATTTAGATGTCAAATAATTTCCCAAAAAATGTCCTTACACCCAATAGAAACATTAACTACCTTTATATAATTAGCTATAAGAAAGCGATAGGACTACTCGGTCAGAAGTTGTAGAGTTTTATTTGCCATAAGGAATGAAAAAATGAATTAATTTTTTATACCTTTTTTGATTTTCATTTGCCTCAAAAATTTAGATGTCAAATAATTTCCCAAAAAATGTCCTTACACCCAATAGATACATTAACTACCTTTATATAAATAGCTATAAGAAAGCGGTAGGACTACTCCGTCAGAAGTTGGAGAGTTTTATTTGACATAAGAATGCAAAAATGAAGGGATTTTTCGATACTTTTGTTTTCATTTGCCTCAAAAATGGAGATGTCAAATAATTTCCCAAAAAATTTCCTTACACCCAATAGATACATTAACTACCTTTATATAAATAGCTATAAGAATGCGATAGGACTACTCGCTCAGAAGTTGGAGAGTTTTATTTGACATAAGAATATAAAAATGAAGGGATTTTTCGATACTTTTGTTTTCATTTGCCTCAAAAATGGAGATGTCAAATAATTTCCCAAAAAATGTCCTTACACCCAATAGATACATTAACTACCTTTCTATAAATAGCTATAAGAATCCGATAGGACTACTCCGTCAGAAGTTGGAGAGTTTTATTTGACATAAGAATGCAAAAATGAAGGGATTTTTCGATACTTCTTTTTCATTTGCCTCAAAAATGGAGATGTCAAATAATTTCCCAAAAAGTGTCCTTACACCCGATAGATACATTAACTACCTTTATATAAATAGCTATAAGAAAGCGATAGGACTACTCGGTCAGAAGTTGGAGAGTTTTATTTGCCATAAGGAATGCAAAAATGAATTAATTTTGTATACCTTTTTTGGTTTTCATTGGCCTCAAAAATGGAGATGTCAAATAATTTCCCAAAAAATGTCCTTACACCCAATAGATACATTAACTACCTTTATATAAATAGCTATAAGAAAGCGGTAGAACTACTCCGTCAGAAGTTGGAGAGGTTTATTTGACATTAGAATGCAAAAATGAAGGGATTTTTCGATACTTTTGTTTTCATTTGCCTCAAAAATTTAGATGTCAAATAATTTCCCAAAAAATGTCCTTACACCCAATAGAAACATTAACTACCTTTATATAATTAGCTATAAGAAAGCGATAGGACTACTCGGTCAGAAGTTGTAGAGTTTTATTTGCCATAAGGAATGAAAAAATGAATTAATTTTTTATACCTTTTTTGATTTTCATTTGCCTCAAAAATTTAGATGTCAAATAATTTCCCAAAAAATGTCCTTACACCCAATAGATACATTAACTACCTTTATATAAATAGCTATAAGAAAGCGGTAGGACTACTCCGTCAGAAGTTGGAGAGTTTTATTTGACATAAGAATGCAAAAATGAAGGGATTTTTCGATACTTTTGTTTTCATTTGCCTCAAAAATGGAGATTTTAGATAATTTCCCAAAAAATGTCCTTACACCCAATAGATACATTAACTACCTTTATATAAATAGCTATAAGAATGCGATAGGACTACTCGGTCAGAAGTTGGAGAGTTTTATTTGACATAAGAATATAAAAATGAAGGGATTTTTCGATACTTTTGTTTTCATTTGCCTCAAAAATGGAGATGTCAAATAATTTCCCAAAAAATGTCCTTACACCCAATAGATACATTAACTACCTTTCTATAAATAGCTATAAGAATCCGATAGGACTACTCCGTCAGAAGTTGGAGAGTTTTATTTGACATAAGAATGCAAAAATGAAGAAATTTTTCGATACTTTTGTTTTCATTTGCCTCAAAAATGGAGATGTCAAATAATTTCCCAAAAAATGTCCTTACACCCAATAGATACGTTAACTACCTTGATATAAATAGCTTTAAGAAAGTCTTAGGACTACTCCGACCGAAGTTGGAGAGTTTTATTTGACATAAGAATGCAAAAATGAAGGGATTTTTCGATACTTTTGCTTTCATTTGCCTCAAAAATGGAGATGTCAAATAATTTCCCAAAAAATGTTCTTACACCCGATAGATACATTAACAGCCCTTATATAAATAGCTATAAGAATGCGATAGGACTACTCCGTTAGAAGTTGGAGAGTTTTATTTGCCTTAACTATTGCAAAAATGAAGTAATTTTTTTATACCTTTTTTGGTTTTCATTTGCCTCAAAAATGGAGATATCAATTAATTTTCCAAAAAATATCCTTACACCCGATAGCTACATTAACAACCTTTATATAAATAGCTATCAGAAAGTGGTAAGACTACACCGTCCGAAGTTGGAGAGTTTTATTTGACATAAGAATGCAAAACTGAAGGGATTTTTCGATACTTTTGTTTTCATTTGCATCAAAAATGGAGATGTCAAATAACTTCCCAAAAAATGTCCTTACACCCGATAGATACATTAACTACCTTTATATAAATAGCTATAAGAATGCCATAGGACTACTAGTCAGAAGTTGGAGAGTTTTATTTGCCATACCTATATATAAATAGTTATAGGAATGCGTTAGGACTACTCGGTCAGAAGTTGGAGAGTTTTATTTGACATAAGAATGCAAAAATGAAGGGATTCTTCGATACTTTTGTTTTCATTTGCCTCAAAAATTTAGATGTCAAATAATTTCCCAAAAAATGACCTTACACCCAATAGAAACATTAACTACCTTTATATAATTAGCTATAAGAAAGCCATAGGACTACTCGGTCAGAAGTTGGAGAGTTTTATTTGCCATAAGGAATGAAAAAATGAATTAATTTTTTATACCTTTTTTGATTTTCATTTGCCTCAAAAATTTAGATGTCAAATAATTTCCCAAAAAATGTCCTTACACCCAATAGATACATTAACTACCTTTATATAAATAGCTATAAGAAAGCGGTAGGACTACTCGGTCAGAAGTTGGAGAGTTTTATTTGACATAAGAATGCAAAAATGAAGGGATTTTTCGATACTTTTGTTTTCAATTTCCTCAAAAATGGAGATGTCAAATAATTTCACAAAAAATGTCCTTACACCCAATAGATACATTAACTACCTTTCTATAAATAGCTATAAGAATGCGATAGGACTACTCCGTCAGAAGTTGGAGAGTTTTATTTGACATAAGAATGCAAAAATGAAGGGATTTTTCGATACTTTTGTTTTCATTTGCCTCAAAAATGGAGATGTCAAATAATTTCACAAAAAATGTCCTTACACCCAATAGATACATTAACTACCTTTATATAAATAGCTATAAGAATGCGATAGGACTACTCGGTCAGAAGTTGGAGAGTTTTATTTGACATAAGAATGCAAAAATGAAGGGATTTTTCGATACTTTTGTTTTCATTTGCCTCAAAAATGGAGATGTCAAATAATTTCCCAAAAAATGTCCTTACACCGAATAAAATATACTCGGTCAGAAGTTGGAGAGTTTTATTTGACATAAGAATGCAAAAATGAAGGGATTTTTCGATACTTTTGTTTTCAATTGCCTCAAAAATGGAGATGTCAAATAATTTCCCAAAAAATATCCTTACACCCAATAGATACATTAACTACCTTTCTATAAATAGCTATAAGAATGCGATAGGACTACTCCGTCAGAAGTTGGAGAGTTTTATTTGACATAAGAATGCAAAAATGAAGGGATTTTTCGATACTTTTGTTTTCATTTGCCTCAAAAATGGAGATGTCAAATAATTTCCCAAAAAATGTCCTTACACCCAATAGATTCATTAACTGCCTTTATATAAATAGCTATACGAAAGTGGTAGGACTACTCCGTCAGAAGTTGGAGAGTTTTATTTGCCATAAGGAATGCAAAAATGAATTAATTTTGTATACCTTTTTTGGTTTTCATTGGCCTCAAAAATGGAGATGTCAAATAATTTCGCAAAAAATGTCCTTACACCCAATAGATACATTAACTACCTTTATATAAATAGCTATAAGAAAGCGGTAGAACTACTCCGTCAGAAGTTGGAGAGGTTTATTTGACATTAGAATGCAAAAATGAAGGGATTTTTCGATACTTTTGTTTTCATTTGCCTCAAAAATTTAGATGTCAAATAATTTCCCAAAAAATGTCCTTACACCCAATAGAAACATTAACTACCTTTATATAATTAGCTATAAGAAAGCCATAGGACTACTCGGTCAGAAGTTGGAGAGTTTTATTTGCCATAAGGAATGAAAAAATGAATTAATTTTTTATACCTTTTTTGATTTTCATTTGCCTCAAAAATTTAGATGTCAAATAATTTCCCAAAAAATGTCCTTACAGCCAATAGATACATTAACTACCTTTATATAAATAGCTATAAGAAAGCGGTAGGACTACTCGGTCAGAAGTTGGAGAGTTTTATTTGACATAAGAATGCAAAAATGAAGGGATTTTTCGATACTTTTGTTTTCATTTGCCTCAAAAATGGAGATGTCAAATAATTTCCCAAAAAATGTCCTTACACCGAATAAAACATACTCGGTCAGAAGTTGGAGAGTTTTATTTGACATAAGAATGCAAAAATGAAAGGATTTTTCAATACTTTTGTTTTCATTTGCCTCAAAAATGGAGATGTCAAATAATTTACCAAAAAATGTCCTTACACCCAATAGATTCATTAACTGCCTTTATATAAATAGCTATACGAAAGTGGTAGGACTACTCCGTCAGAAGTTGGAGAGTTTTATTTGCCATAAGGAATGCAAAAATGAATTAATTTTGTATACATTTTTTGGTTTTCATTGGCCTCAAAAATGGAGATGTCAAATAATTTCGCAAAAAATGTCCTTACACCCAGTAGATACATTAACTACCTTTATATAAATAGCTATAAGAAAGCGGTAGAACTACTCCGTCAGAAGTTGGAGAGGTTTATTTGACATTAGAATGCAAAAATGAAGGGATTTTTCGATACTTTTGTTTTCATTTGCCTCAAAAATTTAGATGTCAAATAATTTCCCAAAAAATGTCTTTACACCCAATAGAAACATTAACTACCTTTATATAATTAGCTATAAGAAAGCGATAGGACTACTCGGTCAGAAGTTGGAGAGTTTTATTTGCCATAAGGAATGAAAAAATGAATTAATTTTTTATACCTTTTTTGATTTTCATTTGCCTCAAAAATTTAGATGTCAAATAATTTCCCAAAAAATGTCCTTACAGCCAATAGATACATTAACTACCTTTATATAAATAGCTATAAGAAAGCGGTAGGACTACTCGGTCAGAAGTTGGAGAGTTTTATTTGACATAAGAATGCAAAAATGAAGGGATTTTTCGATACTTTTGTTTTCATTTGCCTCAAAAATGGAGATGTCAAATAATTTCCCAAAAAATGTCCTTACACCGAATAAAATATACTCGGTCAGAAGTTGGAGAGTTTTATTTGACATAAGAATGCAAAAATGAAGGGATTTTTCGATACTTTTGTTTTCAATTGCCTCAAAAATGGAGATGTCAAATAATTTCACAAAAAATGTCCTTACACCCAATAGATACATTAACTACCTTTCTATAAATAGCTATAAGAAAGCGGTAGGACTACTCGGTCAGAAGTTGGAGAGTTTTATTTGACATAAGAATGCAAAAATGAAGGGATTTTTCGATACTTTTGTTTTCATTTGCCTCAAAAATGGAGATGTCAAATAATTTCCCAAAAAATGTCCTTACACCGAATAAAATATACTCGGTCAGAAGTTGGAGAGTTTTATTTGACATAAGAATGCAAAAATGAAGGGATTTTTCGATACTTTTGTTTTCATTTGCCTCAAAAATGGAGATGTCAAATAATTTCCCAAAAAATGTCCTTACACCCAATAGATTCATTAACTGCCTTTATATAAATAGCTATACGAAAGTGGTAGGACTACTCCGTCAGAAGTTGGAGAGTTTTATTTGCCATAAGGAATGCAAAAATGAATTAATTTTGTATAAATTTTTTGGTTTTCATTGGCCTCAAAAATGGAGATGTCAAATAATTTCGCAAAAAATGTCCTTACACCCAATAGATACATTAACTACCTTTATATAAATAGCTATAAGAAAGCGGTAGAACTACTCCGTCAGAAGTTGGAGAGGTTTATTTGACATTAGAATGCAAAAATGAAGGGATTTTTCGATACTTTTGTTTTCATTTGCCTCAAAAATTTAGATGTCAAATAATTTCCCAAAAAATGTCCTTACACCCAATAGAAACATTAACTACCTTTATATAATTAGCTATAAGAAAGCCATAGGACTACTCGGTCAGAAGTTGGAGAGTTTTATTTGCCATAAGGAATGAAAAAATGAATTAATTTTTTATACCTTTTTTGATTTTTATTTGCCTCAAAAATTTAGATGTCAAATAATTTCCCAAAAAATGTCCTTACAGCCAATAGATACATTAACTACCTTTATATAACTAGCTATAAGAAAGCGGTAGGACTACTCGGTCAGAAGTTGGAGAGTTTTATTTGACATAAGAATGCAAAAATGAAGGGATTTTTCGATACTTTTGTTTTCATTTGCCTCAAAAATGGAGATGTCAAATAATTTCCCAAAAAATGTCCTTACACCCAATAGATACATTAACTACCTTTATATAAATAGCTATAAGAATGCGGTAGGACTACTCGGTCAGAAGTTGGAGAGTTTTATTTGACATAAGAATGCAAAAATGAAGGGATTTTTCGATACTTTTGTTTTCATTTGCCTCAAAAATGGAGATGTCAAATAATTTCCCAAAAAATGTCCTTACACCCAATAGATACATTAACTACCTTTATATAAATAGCTATAAGAATGCGGTAGGACTACTCGGTCAGAAGTTGGAGAGTTTTATTTGACATAAGAATGCAAAAATGAAGGGATTTTTCTATACTTTTGTTTTCATTTGCCTCAAAAATGGAGATGTCAAATAATTTCCCAAAAAATGTCCTAACACCCAATAGATACATTAACTACCTTTATATAAATAGCTTTAAGAAAGTTGTAGGACTACTCGGTCAGAAGGTGGAAAGTTTTATTTGACATAAGAATGCAAAAATGAAGGGATTTTTCGATACTTTTGTTTTCATTTGCCTTAAAAATGCAGATATTAAATAATTTCCCAAAAAATGTCCTTACACCCGATAGATACATTAAATACCTTTATATACTCGGTCAGAAGTTGGAGCGTTTTATTTGACATAAGAATGCAAAAATGAAGGGATTTTTCGATTTTTTTGTTTTCAATTGCCTCAAAAATGGAGATGTCAAATAATTTCCCAAAAAATGTCCTTACACCCAATTAATACATTAACTACCTTTATATAAATAGCTATAAGAATGCGATAGGACTACTCGGTCAGAAGTTGGAGAGTTTTATTTGACATAAGAATGCAAAAATGAAGGGAATTTTCGATACTTTTGTTTTCATTTGCCTCAAAAATCCAGATGTCAAATAATTTCCCAAAAAAATGTCCTTACACCCAATAGATACATTAACTACCTTTATATAAATAGCTATAAGAATGCGATAGGACTACTCGGTCAGAAGTTAGAGAGTTTTATTTGACATAAGAATGCAAAAATGAAGGGATTTTTCGATACTTTTGTTTTCATTTGCTTCAAAAATGGAGATGGCAAATAATTTCCCAAAAAATGTCCTTACACCCAATAGATACATTAACTACCTTTATATAAATAGCTATAAGAAAGCGGTAGGACTACTCCGTCAGAAGTTGGAGAGTTTTATTTGACATAAGAATGCAAAAATGAAGGGATTTTTCGATACTTTTGTTTTCATTTGCCTCAAAAATGGAGATGTCAAATAATTTCCCAAAAAATGTCCTTACATCCAATAGATACATTAACTACCTTTATATAAATAGCTATAAGAATGCGATAGGACTACTCGGTCAGAAGTTGGAGAGTTTTATTTGACATAAGAATGCAAAAATGAAGGGATTTTTCGATACTTTTGTTTTCATTTGCCTCAAAAATGGATATGTCAAATAATTTCCCAAAAAATGTCCTTACACCCAATAGATACATTAACTACCTTTATATAAATAGCTATATAAGAATAAGATAGGACTACTCGGTCCGAAGTTGGAGAGTTTTATTTGACATAAGAATGCAAAAATGAAGGGATTTTTCGATACTTTTGTTTTCATTTGCCTCAAAAATGGAGATGTCAAATAATTTCCCAAAAAATATCCTTACACCCAATAGATACATTAACTACCTTTATATAAATAGCTATAAGAAAGTTGTAGGACTACTCCACCAGAAGTTGGAGAGTTTTATTTGACATAAGAATGCAAAAATTTCACAAAAAATGTCCTTACAGCCAATAGATACATTAACTACCTTTATATAAATAGCTATAAGAATGCGATAGGACTACTCGGTCAGAAGTTGGAGAGTTTTATTTGACATAAGAATGCAAAATTGAAGGGATTTTTCGATACTTTTGTTTTCATTTGCTTCAAAAATGGAGATGGCAAATAATTTCCCAAAAAATGTCCTTACACCCAATAGATACATTAACTACCTTTATATAAATAGCTATAAGAAAGCGGTAGGACTACTCGGTCAGAAGTTGGAGAGTTTTATTTGACATAAGAATGCAAAAATGAAGGGATTTTTCGATACTTTTGTTTTCATTTGCCTCAAAAATGGAGATGTCAAATAATTTCCCAAAAAATGTCCTTACACCCAATAGATACATTAACTACCTTTATATAAATAGCTACAAGAATGCGATAGGACTACTCGGTCAGAAGTTGGAGAGTTTTATTTGACATAAGAATGCAAAAATGAAGGGATTTTGCGATACTTTTGTTTTCATTTGCCTCAAAAATGGAGATGTCAAATAATTTCCCAAAAAATGTCCTTACATCCAATAGATACATTAACTACCTTTATATAAATAGCTATAAGAATGCGATAGGACTACTCGGTCAGAAGTTGGAGAGTTTTATTTAACATAAGAATGCAAAAATGAAGGGATTTTTCGATACTTTTGTTTTCATTTGCTTCAAAAATGGAGATGGCAAATAATTTCCCAAAAAATGTCCTTACACCCAATAGATACATTAACTACCTTTATATAAATAGCTATAAGAAAGCGGTAGGACTACTCGGTCAGAAGTTGGAGAGTTTTATTTGACATAAGAATGCAAAAATGAAGGGATTTTTCGATACTTTTGTTTTCATTTGCCTGAAAAATGGAGATGGCAAATAATTTCCCAAAAAATGTCCTTACACCCAATAGATACATTAACTACCTTTATATAAATAGCTATAAGAATGCGATAGGACTACTCGGTCAGAAGTTGGAGAGTTTTATTTGACATAAGAATGCAAAAATGAAGGGATTTTTCGATACTTTTGTTTTCATTTGCTTCAAAAATGGAGATGGCAAATAATTTCCCAAAAAATGTCCTTACACCCAATAGATACATTAACTACCTTTATATAAATAGCTATAAGAAAGCGGTAGGACTACTCCGTCAGAAGTTGGAGAGTTTTATTTGACATAAGAATGCAAAAATAAAGGGATTTTTCGATACTTTTGTTTTCATTTGCTTCAAAAATGGAGATGGCAAATAATTTCCCAAAAAATGTCCTTACACCCAATAGATACATTAACTACCTTTATATAAAAAGCTATAAGAAAGCGGTAGGACTACTCCGTCAGAAGTTGGAGAGTTTTATTTGACATAAGAATGCAAAAATGAAGGGATTTTTCGATACTTTTGTTTTCATTTGCCTCAAAAATTTAGATTTTAAATAATTTCAAAAAAAATGTCCTTACACCCAATAGATACATATATACCTTTATATAAATAGATACAAGAATGCGATAGGACTACTCGGTCAGAAGTTGGAGAGTTTTGTTTGACACAAGAATGCAAAAATGAAGGGATTTTTCGATACTTTTGTTTTCATTTGCTTCAAAAATGGAGATGGCAAATAATTTCAAAAAAAATGTCCTTACACCCAATAGATACATTAACTACCTTTATATAAATAGCTATAAGAAAACGGTAGGACTACTCGGTCAGAAGTTGGAGAGTTTTGTTTGACACAAGAATGCAAAAATGAAGGGATTTTTCGATACTTTTGTTTTCATTTGCTTCAAAAATGGAGATGGCAAATAATTTCCCAAAAAATGTCCTTACACCCAATAGATACATTAACTACCTTTATATAAATAGCTATAAGAATGCGGTAGGACTACTCGGTCAGAAGTTGGAGAGTTTTATTTGACATAAGAATGCAAAAATGAAGGGATTTTTCGATACTTTTGTTTTCATTTGCCTCAAAAATTTAGATGTCAAATAATTTCCCAAAAAATGTCCTTACACCCAATAGAAACATTAACTACCTTTATATAATTAGCTATAAGAAAGCCATAGGACTACTCGGTCAGAAGTTGGAGAGTTTTATTTGCCATAAGGAATGAAAAAATGAATTAATTTTTTATACCTTTTTTGATTTTTATTTGCCTCAAAAATTTAGATGTCAAATAATTTCCCAAAAAATGTCCTTACAGCCAATAGATACATTAACTACCTTTATATAAATAGCTATAAGAAAGCGGTAGGACTACTCGGTCAGAAGTTGGAGAGTTTTATTTGACATAAGAATGCAAAAATGAAGGGATTTTTCGATACTTTTGTTTTCATTTGCCTCAAAAATGGAGATGTCAAATAATTTCCCAAAAAATGTCCTTACACCCAATAGATACATTAACTACCTTTATATAAATAGCTATAAGAATGCGGTAGGACTACTCGGTCAGAAGTTGGAGAGTTTTATTTGACATAAGAATGCAAAAATGAAGGGATTTTTCGATACTTTTGTTTTCATTTGCCTCAAAAATGGAGATGTCAAATAATTTCCCAAAAAATGTCCTTACACCCAATAGATACATTAACAACTTTTATATAAATAGCTTTAAGATAGTTGTAGGACTACTCCGTCAGAAGTTGGAGAGTTTTATTTGACATAAGAATGCAAAAATGAAGAAATTTTTGTATAACTTTTTTGGTTTTCATTTTCCTCAAAAATGGAGATATTAAATAATTTCCCAAAAAATGTCATTACACCCAATAGGTACATTAACTACCTTTTTATGAATAGCTATAAGAATGCGATAGGACTACTCGGTCAGAAGTTGGAGAGTTTTATTTGACATAAGAATGCAAAAATGAAGGGATTTTTCTATACTTTTGTTTTCATTTGCCTCAAAAATGGAGATGTCAAATAATTTCCCAAAAAATGTCCTAACACCCAATAGATACATTAACTACCTTTATATAAATAGCTTTAAGAAAGTTGTAGGACTACTCGGTCAGAAGGTGGAAAGTTTTATTTGACATAAGAATGCAAAAATGAAGGGATTTTTCGATACTTTTGTTTTCATTTGCCTTAAAAATGCAGATATTAAATAATTTCCCAAAAAATGTCCTTACACCCGATAGATACATTAAATACCTTTATATACTCGGTCAGAAGTTGGAGCGTTTTATTTGACATAAGAATGCAAAAATGAAGGGATTTTTCGATTTTTTTGTTTTCAATTGCCTCAAAAATGGAGATGTCAAATAATTTCCCAAAAAATGTCCTTACACCCAATTAATACATTAACTACCTTTATATAAATAGCTATAAGAATGCGATAGGACTACTCGGTCAGAAGTTGGAGAGTTTTATTTGACATAAGAATGCAAAAATGAAGGGATTTTTCGATACTTTTGTTTTCATTTGCCTCAAAAATCCAGATGTCAAATAATTTCCCAAAAAAATGTCCTTACACCCAATAGATACATTAACTACCTTTATATAAATAGCTATAAGAATGCGATAGGACTACTCGGTCAGAAGTTAGAGAGTTTTATTTGACATAAGAATGCAAAAATGAAGGGATTTTTCGATACTTTTGTTTTCATTTGCTTCAAAAATGGAGATGGCAAATAATTTCCCAAAAAATGTCCTTACACCCAATAGATACATTAACTACCTTTATATAAATAGCTATAAGAAAGCGGTAGGACTACTCCGTCAGAAGTTGGAGAGTTTTATTTGACATAAGAATGCAAAAATGAAGGGATTTTTCGATACTTTTGTTTTCATTTGCCTCAAAAATGGAGATGTCAAATAATTTCCCAAAAAATGTCCTTACATCCAATAGATACATTAACTACCTTTATATAAATAGCTATAAGAATGCGATAGGACTACTCGGTCAGAAGTTGGAGAGTTTTATTTGACATAAGAATGCAAAAATGAAGGGATTTTTCGATACTTTTGTTTTCATTTGCCTCAAAAATGGATATGTCAAATAATTTCCCAAAAAATATCCTTACACCCAATAGATACATTAACTACCTTTATATAAATAGCTATATAAGAATAAGATAGGACTACTCGGTCCGAAGTTGGAGAGTTTTATTTGACATAAGAATGCAAAAATGAAGGGATTTTTCGATACTTTTGTTTTCATTTGCCTCAAAAATGGAGATGTCAAATAATTTCCCAAAAAATATCCTTACACCCAATAGATACATTAACTACCTCTATATAAATAGCTATAAGAAAGTTGTAGGACTACTCCACCAGAAGTTGGAGAGTTTTATTTGACATAAGAATGCAAAAATTTCACAAAAAATGTCCTTACAGCCAATAGATACATTAACTACCTTTATATAAATAGCTATAAGAATGCGATAGGACTACTCGGTCAGAAGTTGGAGAGTTTTATTTGACATAAGAATGCAAAATTGAAGGGATTTTTCGATACTTTTGTTTTCATTTGCTTCAAAAATGGAGATGGCAAATAATTTCCCAAAAAATGTCCTTACACCCAATAGATACATTAACTACCTTTATATAAATAGCTATAAGAAAGCGGTAGGACTACTCGGTCAGAAGTTGGAGAGTTTTATTTGACATAAGAATGCAAAAATGAAGGGATTTTTCGATACTTTTGTTTTCATTTGCCTCAAAAATGGAGATGTCAAATAATTTCCCAAAAAATGTCCTTACACCCAATAGATACATTAACTACCTTTATATAAATAGCTACAAGAATGCGATAGGACTACTCGGTCAGAAGTTGGAGAGTTTTATTTGACATAAGAATGCAAAAATGAAGGGATTTTGCGATACTTTTGTTTTCATTTGCCTCAAAAATGGAGATGTCAAATAATTTCCCAAAAAATGTCCTTACATCCAATAGATACATTAACTACCTTTATATAAATAGCTATAAGAATGCGATAGGACTACTCGGTCAGAAGTTGGAGAGTTTTATTTGACATAAGAATGCAAAAATGAAGGGATTTTTCGATACTTTTGTTTTCATTTGCTTCAAAAATGGAGATGGCAAATAATTTCCCAAAAAATGTCCTTACACCCAATAGATACATTAACTACCTTTATATAAATAGCTATAAGAAAGCGGTAGGACTACTCGGTCAGAAGTTGGAGAGTTTTATTTGACATAAGAATGCAAAAATGAAGGGATTTTTCGATACTTTTGTTTTCATTTGCCTGAAAAATGGAGATGGCAAATAATTTCCCAAAAAATGTCCTTACACCCAATAGATACATTAACTACCTTTATATAAATAGCTATAAGAATGCGATAGGACTACTCGGTCAGAAGTTGGAGAGTTTTATTTGACATAAGAATGCAAAAATGAAGGGATTTTTCGATACTTTTGTTTTCATTTGCTTCAAAAATGGAGATGGCAAATAATTTCCCAAAAAATGTCCTTACACCCAATAGATACATTAACTACCTTTATATAAATAGCTATAAGAAAGCGGTAGGACTACTCCGTCAGAAGTTGGAGAGTTTTATTTGACATAAGAATGCAAAAATAAAGGGATTTTTCGATACTTTTGTTTTCATTTGCTTCAAAAATGGGGATGGCAAATAATTTCCCAAAAAATGTCCTTACACCCAATAGATACATTAACTACCTTTATATAAAAAGCTATAAGAAAGCGGTAGGACTACTCCGTCAGAAGTTGGAGAGTTTTATTTGACATAAGAATGCAAAAATGAAGGGATTTTTCGATACTTTTGTTTTCATTTGCCTCAAAAATTTAGATTTTAAATAATTTCAAAAAAAATGTCCTTACACCCAATAGATACATATATACCTTTATATAAATAGATACAAGAATGCGATAGGACTACTCGGTCAGAAGTTGGAGAGTTTTGTTTGACACAAGAATGCAAAAATGAAGGGATTTTTCGATACTTTTGTTTTCATTTGCTTCAAAAATGGAGATGGCAAATAATTTCAAAAAAAATGTCCTTACACCCAATAGATACATTAACTACCTTTATATAAATAGCTATAAGAAAACGGTAGGACTACTCGGTCAGAAGTTGGAGAGTTTTGTTTGACACAAGAATGCAAAAATGAAGGGATTTTTCGATACTTTTGTTTTCATTTGCTTCAAAAATGGAGATGGCAAATAATTTCCCAAAAAATGTCCTTACACCCAATAGATACATTAACTACCTTTATATAAATAGCTATAAGAAAACGGTAGGACTACTCCGTCAGAAGTTGGAGAGTTTTGTTTGACACAAGAATGCAAAAATGAAGGGATTTTTCGATACTTTTGTTTTCATTTGCTTCAAAAATGGAGATGGCAAATAATTTTCCAAAAAATGTCCTTACACCCAATAGATACATTAACTACCTTTATATAAATAGCTATAAGAAAACGGTAGGACTACTCCGTCAGAAGTTGGAGAGTTTTATTTGACATAAGAATGCAAAAATGAAGGGATTTTTCGATACTTTTGTTTTCATTTGCCTCAAAAATGGAGATGTCAAATAATTTCCCAAAAAATATCCTTACACCCAATAGATACATTAACTACCTCTATATAAATAGCTATAAGAAAGCGGTAGGACTACTCCGTCAGAAGTTGGAGAGTTTTATTTGACATAAGAATGCAAAAATTTCACAAAAAATGTCCTTACAGCCAATAGATACATTAACTACCTTTATATAAATAGCTATAAGAATGCGATAGGACTACTCGGTCAGAAGTTGGAGAGTTTTATTTGACATAAGAATGCAAAAATGAAGGGATTTTTCGATACTTTTGTTTTCATTTGCTTCAAAAATGGAGATGGCAAATAATTTCCCAAAAAATGTCCTTACACCCAATAGATACATTAACTACCTTTATATAAATAGCTATAAGAAAGCGGTAGGACTACTCCGTCAGAAGTTGGAGAGTTTTATTTGACATAAGAATGCAAAAATTTCACAAAAAATGTCCTTACAGCCAATAGATACATTAATTACCTTTATATAAATAGCTACAAGAATGCGATAGGACTACTCGGTCAGAAGTTGGAGAGTTTTATTTGACATAAGAATGCAAAAATGAAGGGATTTTTCGATACTTTTGTTTTCATTTGCTTCAAAAATGGAGATGGCAAATAATTTCCCAAAAAATGTCCTTACACCCAATAGATACATTAACTACCTTTATATAAATAGCTATAAGAAAGCGGTAGGACTACTCCGTCAGAAGTTGGAGAGTTTTATTTGACATAAGAATGCAAAAATGAAGGGATTTTTCGATACTTTTGTTTTCATTTGCCTCAAAAATGGAGATGTCAAATAATTTCCCAAAAAATGTCCTTACACCCAATAGATACATTAACTACCTTTATATAAATAGCTACAAGAATGCGATAGGACTACTCGGTCAGAAGTTGGAGCGTTTTATTTGACATAAGAATGCAAAAATGAAGGGATTTTGCGATACTTTTGTTTTCATTTGCCTCAAAAATGGAGATGTCAAATAATTTCCCAAAAAATGTCCTTACATCCAATAGATACATTAACTACCTTTATATAAATAGCTATAAGAATGCGATAGGACTACTCGGTCAGAAGTTGGAGAGTTTTATTTAACATAAGAATGCAAAAATGAAGGGATTTTTCGATACTTTTGTTTTCATTTGCTTCAAAAATGGAGATGGCAAATAATTTCCCAAAAAATGTCCTTACACCCAATAGATACATTAACTACCTTTATATAAATAGCTATAAGAAAGCGGTAGGACTACTCCGTCAGAAGTTGGAGAGTTTTATTTGACATAAGAATGCAAAATGACTGGATTTTTCGATTGTTTTGTTTTCATTTGCCTCAAAAATGGAGATTTTAAATTATTTCCCAAAAAATTTCCTTACACCCAATAGATACATTAACTACCTTTATATAAATAGCTATAAGAATGCGATAGGACTACTCCGTCAGAAGTTGGAGAGTTTTATTTGACATAAGAATGCAAAAATGAAGGGATTTTTCGATACTTTTGTTTTCATTTGCCTCAAAAATGGAGATGTCAAATAATTTCCCAAAAAATATCCTTACACCCCATAGATACATTAACTACCTTTATATAAATAGCTATAAGAATGCGGTAGGACTACTCTGTCAGAAGTTGGAGAGTTTTATTTGACATAAGAATGCAAAAATGAAGGGATTTTTCGATACTTTTGTTTTCATTTGCAACAAAAATGGAGATATTAAATAATTTCCCAAAAAATGTCCTTACACCCAATAGATACATTAACAACCTTTATATAAATAGCTATAAGAATGCGATAGGACTACTCCGTCAGAAGTTGGAGAGTTTTATTTGACATAAGAATGCAAAAATGAAGGGATTCTTCGATACTTTTGTTTTCATTTGCCTCAAAAATGGAGATGTCAAATAATTTCCCAAAAAATGTCCTTACACCCAATAGATACATTAACTACCTTTATATAAATAGCTGTAAGAAAGCGGTAGGACTACTCCGTCAGAAGTTGGAGAGTTTTATTTGACATAAGAATGCAAAAATGAAGGGATTTTTCGATACTTTTGTTTTCATTTGCAACAAAAATGGAGATATTAAATAATTTCCCAAAAAATGTCCTTACACCCAATAGATACATTAACTACCTTTATATAAATAGCTATAAGAATGCGATAGGACTACTCGGTCAGAAGTTGGAGAGTTTTATTTGACATAAGAATGCAAAAATGAAGGGATTTTTCGATACTTTTGTTTTCATTTGCTTCAAAAATGGAGATGGCAAATAATTTCCCAAAAAATGTCCTTACACCCAATAGATACATTAACTACCTTTATATAAATAGCTATAAGAAAGCGGTAGGACTACTCCGTCAGAAGTTGGAGAGTTTTATTTGACATAAGAATGCAAAAATGAAGGGATTTTTCGATACTTTTGTTTTCATTTGCTTCAAAAATGGAGATGGCAAATAATTTCCCAAAAAATGTCCTTACACCCAATAGATACATTAACTACCTTTATATAAAAAGCTATAACAAAGCGGTAGGACTACTCCGTCAGAAGTTGGAGAGTTTTATTTGACATAAGAATGCAAAAATGAAGGGATTTTTCGATACTTTTGTTTTCATTTGCCTCAAAAATGGAGATTTTAAATAATTTCAAAAAAAATGTCCTTACACCCAATAGATACATTAACTACCTTTATATAAATAGATACAAGAATGCGATAGGACTACTCGGTCAGAAGTTGGAGAGTTTTGTTTGATACAAGAATGCAAAAATGAAGGGATTTTTCGATACTTTTGTTTTCATTTGCTTCAAAAATGGAGATGGCAAATAATTTCCCAAAAAATGTCCTTGCACCCAATAGATACATTAACTACCTTTATATAAATAGCTATAAGAAAACGGTAGGACTACTCCGTCAGAAGTTGGAGAGTTTTATTTGACATAAGAATGCAAAAATGAAGGGATTTTTCGATACTTTTGTTTTCATTTGCGTCAAAAATGGAGATTTTAAATAATTTCCCAAAAAATGTCCTTACACCCAATAGATACATTAACTACTTTTATATAAATAGCTACAAGAATGCGATAGGACTACTCGGTCAGAAGTTGGAGAGTTTTATTTGACATAAGAATGCAAAAATGAAGGGATTTTGCGATACTTTTGTTTTCATTTGCCTCAAAAATTTAGATGTCAAATAATTTCCCAAAAAAATGTTCTTACATCCAATAGATACATTAACTACCTTTATATAAATAGCTATAAGAATGCGATAGGACTACTCGGTCAGAAGTTGGAGAGTTTTATTTGACATAAGAATGCAAAAATGAAGGGATTTTTCGATACTTTTGTTTTCATTTGCCTCAAAAATGGAGATGTCAAATAATTTCCCAAAAAATATCCTTTTACCCAATAGATACATTAACTACCTTTATATAAATACCTATAAGAATGCGATAGGACTACTCGGTCAGAAGTTGGAGAGTTTTATTTGACATAAGAATGCAAAAATGAAGGGATTTTTCGATACTTTTGCCTCAAAAATGGAGATGTCAAATAATTTCCCAAAAAATGTCCTTACACCCAATAGATACATTAACTACCTTTATATAAATAGCTATAAGAATGCGATAGGACTATTCGGTCAGAAGTTGGAGAGGTTTATTTGACACAATGAAGGGATTTTTCGATACTTTTGTTTTCATTTGCCTCAAAAATGGAGATGTCAAATAATTTCCCAAAAAATATCCTTACACCCAATAGATACATTAACTACCTTTATATAAATAGCTATAAGAATGCGATAGGACTACTCGGTCAGAAGTTGGAGAGTTTTATTTGACATAAGAATGCAAAAATGAAGGGATTTTTCGATACTTTTGTTTTCATTTGCCTCAAAAATGGAGATGTCAAATAATTTCCCAAAAAATGTCCTTACACCCAATAGATACATTAACTACCTTTATATAAATAGCTATAAGAAAGCGGTAGGACTACTCCGTCAGAAGTTGGAGAGTTTTATTTGACATAAGAATGCAAAAATGAAGGGATTTTTCGATACTTTTGTTTTCATTTGCCTCAAAAATGGAGATTTTAAATAATTTCCCAAAAAATGTCCTTACACCCAATAGATACATTAACTACCTTTATATAAATAGCTATAAAAAAGCGGTAGGACTACTCCGTCAGAAGTTGGAGAGTTTTATTTGACATAAGAATGCAAAAATGAAGGGATTTTTCGATACTTTTGTTTTCATTTGCCTCAAAAATGGAGATGTCAAATAATTTCCCAAAAAATGTCCTTACACCCAATAGATACATTAACTACCTTTATATAAATAGCTATAAGAATGCGATAGGACTACTCGGTCAGAAGTTGGAGAGTTTTATTTGACATAAGAATGCAAAAATGAAGGGATTTTTCGATACTTTTGTTTTCATTTGCTTCAAAAATGGAGATGGCAAATAATTTCCCAAAAAATGTCCTTACACCCAATAGATACATTAACTACCTTTATATAAATAGCTATAAGAAAGCGGTAGGACTACTCCGTCAGAAGTTGGAGAGTTTTATTTGACATAAGAATGCAAAAATGAAGGGATTTTTCGATACTTTTGTTTTCATTTGCCTCAAAAATGGAGATTTTAAATAATTTCCCAAAAAATGTCCTTACACCCAATAGATACATTAACTACCTTTATATAAATAGCTATAAGAATGCGATAGGACTACTCCGTCAGAAGTTGGAGAGTTTTATTTGACATAAGAATGCAAAAATGAAGGGATTCTTCGATACTTTTGTTTTCATTTGCCTCAAAAATGGAGATGTCAAATAATTTCCCAAAAAATGTCCTTACACCCAATAGATACATTAACTACCTTTATATAAATAGCTGTAAGAAAGCGGTAGGACTACTCCGTCAGAAGTTGGAGAGTTTTATTTGACATAAGAATGCAAAAATGAAGGGATTTTTCGATACTTTTGTTTTCATTTGCAACAAAAATGGAGATATTAAATAATTTCCCAAAAAATGTCCTTACACCCAATAGATACATTAATTACCTTTATATAAATAGCTATAAGAATGCGATAGGACTACTCGGTCAGAAGTTGGAGAGTTTTATTTGACATAAGAATGCAAAAATGAAGGGATTTTTCGATACTTTTGTTTTCATTTGCTTCAAAAATGGAGATGGCAAATAATTTCCCAAAAAATGTCCTTACACCCAATAGATACATTAACTACCTTTATATAAATAGCTATAAGAAAGCGGTAGGACTACTCCGTCAGAAGTTGGAGAGTTTTATTTGACATAAGAATGCAAAAATGAAGGGATTTTTCGATACTTTTGTTTTCATTTGCTTCAAAAATGGAGATGGCAAATAATTTCCCAAAAAATGTCCTTACACCCAATAGATACATTAACTACCTTTATATACAAAGCTATAACAAAGCGGTAGGACTACTCCGTCAGAAGTTGGAGAGTTTTATTTGACATAAGAATGCAAAAATGAAGGGATTTTTCGATACTTTTGTTTTCATTTGCCTCAAAAATGGAGATTTTAAATAATTTCCCAAAAAATGTCCTTACACCCAATAGATACATTAACTACCTTTATATAAATAGCTATAGGAATGCGATAGGACTACTCCGTCAGAAGTTGGAGAGTTTTATTTGACATAAAAATGAAGGGATTTTTCGATACTTTTGTTTTCATTTGCTTCAAAAATGGAGATGGCAAATAATTTCCCAAAAAATGTCCTTACACCCAATAGATACATTAACTACCTTTATATAAATAGCTATAAGAATGCGATAGGACTACTCGGTCAGAAGTTGGAGAGTTTTATTTGACATAAGAATGCAAAAATGAAGGGATTTTTCGATACTTTTGTTTTCATTTGCCTCAAAAATGGAGATGTCAAATAATTTCCCAAAAAATATCCTTTTACCCAATAGATACATTAACTACCTTTATATAAATACCTATAAGAATGCGATAGGACTACTCGGTCAGAAGTTGGAGAGTTTTATTTGACATAAGAATGCAAAAATGAAGGGATTTTTCGATACTTTTGCCTCAAAAATGGAGATGTCATATAATTTCCCAAAAAATGTCCTTACACCCAATAGATACATTAACTACCTTTATATCAATAGCTATAAGAATGCGATAGGACTATTCGGTCAGAAGTTGGAGAGTTTTATTTGACACAATGAAGGGATTTTTCGATACTTTTGTTTTCATTTGCCTCAAAAATGGAGATGTCAAATAATTTCCCAAAAAATATCCTTACACCCAATAGATACATTAACTACCTTTATATAAATAGCTATAAGAATGCGATAGGACTACTCGGTCAGAAGTTGGAGAGTTTTATTTGACATAAGAATGCAAAAATGAAGGGATTTTTCGATACTTTTGTTTTCATTTGCCTCAAAAATGGAGATGTCAAATAATTTCCCAAAAACTGTCCTTACACCCAATAGATACATTAACTACCTTTATATAAATAGCTATAAGAAAGCGGTAGGACTACTCCGTCAGAAGTTGGAGAGTTTTATTTGACATAAGAATGCAAAAATGAAGGGATTTTTCGATACTTTTGTTTTCATTTGCCTCAAAAATGGAGATTTTAAATAATTTCCCAAAAAATGTCCTTACACCCAATAGATACATTAACTACCTTTATATAAATAGCTATAAGAAAGCGGTAGGACTACTCCGTCAGAAGTTGGAGAGTTTTATTTGACATAAGAATGCAAAAATGAAGGGATTTTTCGATACTTTTGTTTTCATTTGCCTCAAAAATGGAGATGTCAAATAATTTCCCAAAAAATGTCCTTACACCCAATAGATACATTAACTACCTTTATATAAATAGCTATAAGAATGCGATAGGACTACTCGGTCAGAAGTTGGAGAGTTTTATTTGACATAAGAATGCAAAAATGAAGGGATTTTTCGATACTTTTGTTTTCATTTGCTTCAAAAATGGAGATGGCAAATAATATCCCAAAAAATGTCCTTACACCCAATAGATACATTAACTACCTTTATATAAATAGCTATAAGAAAGCGGTAGGACTACTCCGTCAGAAGTTGGAGAGTTTTATTTGACATAAGAATGCAAAAATGAAGGGATTTTTCGATACTTTTGTTTTCATTTGCCTCAAAAATGGAGATTTTAAATAATTTCCCAAAAAATGTCCTTACACCCAATAGATACATTAACTACCTTTATATAAATAGCTACAAGAATGCGATAGGACTACTCGGTCAGAAGTTGGAGAGTTTTATTTGACATAAGAATGCAAAAATGAAGGGATTTTTCGATACTTTTGTTTTCATTTGCCTCAAAAATGGAGATGTCAAATAATTTCCCAAAAAATATCCTTACACCCAATAGATACATTAACTACCTTTATATAAATAGCTATTAGAATGCGATATGACTACTCGGTCAGAAGTTAGAGAGTTTTATTTGACATAAGAATGCAAAAATGAAGGGATTTTTCGATACTTTTGTTTTCATTTGCCTCAAAAATGGAGATGTCAAATAATTTCCCAAAAAATGTCCTTACACCCAATAGATACATTAACTACCTTTATATAAATAGCTATAAGAATGCGATAGGACTACTCGGTCAGAAGTTGGAGAGTTTTATTTGACATAAGAATGCAAAAATGAAGGGATTTTTCGATACTTTTGTTTTCATTTGCCATAAAAATGGAGATGTCAAATAATTTCCCAAAAAATGTCCTTACACCCAATAGATACATTAACTACCTTTATATAAATAGCTATAAGAAAGCGGTAGGACTACTCCGTCAGAAGTTGGAGAGTTTTATTTGACATAAGAATGCAAAAATGAAGGGATTTTTCGATACTTTTGTTTTCATTTGCAACAAAAATGGAGATATTAAATAATTTCCCAAAAAATGTCCTTACACTCAATAGATACATTAACTACCTTTATATAAATAGCTATAAGAATGCGATAGGACTACTCGGTCAGAAGTTGGAGAGTTTTATTTGACATAAGAATGCAAAAATGAAGGGATTTTTCGATACTTTTGTTTTCATTTGCCTCAAAAATGGAGATGTCAAATAATTTCCCAAAAAATATCCTTACACCCAATAGATACAGTAACTACCTTTATATAAATAGCTATAAGAATGCGATAGGACTACTCAGTCAGAAGTTGGAGAGTTTTATTTGACATAAGAATGCAAAAATGAAGGGATTTTTCGATACTTTTGTTTTCATTTGCCTCAAAAATGAGATGTCAAATAATTTCCCAAAAAATGTCCTTACACCCAATAGATACATTAACTACCTTTATATAAATAGCTATAAGAAAGCGGTAGGACTACTCTGTCAGAAGTTGGAGAGTTTTATTTGACATAAGAATGCAAAAATGAAGGGATTTTTCGATACTTTTGTTTTCATTTGCCTCAAAAATGGAGATGTCAAATAATTTCCCAAAAAATTTCCTTACATCCAATAGATACATTAACTACCTTTATATAAATAGCTATAAGAATGCGATAGGACTACTCGGTCAGAAGTTGGAGAGTTTTATTTGACATAAGAATGCAAAAATGAAGGGATTTTTCGATACTTTTGTTTTCATTTGCCTCAAAAATGGAGATGTCAAATAATTTCCCAAAAAAATGTCCTTACACCCAATAGATACATTACCTACCTTTATATAAATAGCTATAAGAATGCGATAGGACTACTAGGTCAGAAGTTGGAGAGTTTTATTTGACATAAGAATGCAAAAATGAAGGGATTTTTCGATACTTTTGTTTTCATTTGCTTCAAAAATGGAGATGGCAAATAATTTCCCAAAAAATGTCCTTACACCCAATAGATACATTAACTACCTTTATAAAAATAGCTATAAGAAAGCGGTAGGACTACTCCGTCAGAAGTTGGAGAGTTTTCAAAAATGGAGATGTCAAATAATTTCCCAAAAAATGTCCTTACACCCAATAGATACATTAACTAACTTTATATAAATAGCTACAAGAATGCGATAGGACTACTCGGTCAGAAGTTGGAGCGTTTTATTTGACATAAGAATGCAAAAATGAAGGGATTTTTCGATACTTTTGTTTTCATTTGCCTCAAAAATGGAGATGTCAAATAATTTCCCAAAAAATGTCCTTACACCCAATAGATACATTAACTACCTTTATATAAATAGCTATAAGAATGCGATAGGACTACTCGGTCAGAAGTTGGAGAGTTTTATTTGACATAAGAATGCAAAAATGAATTGATTTTTCGATACTTTTGTTTTCATTTGCTTCAAAAATGGAGATGTCAAATAATTTCCCAAAAAATGTCCTTACACCCAATAGATACATTAACTGCCTTTATATAAATAGCCATAAGAAAGCGGTAGGACTACTCCGTCAGAAGTTGGAGAGTTTTATTTGACATAAGAATGCAAAAATGAAGGGATTTTTCGATACTTTTGTTTTCATTTGCCTCAAAAATGGAGATGTCAAATAATTTCCCAAAAAATGTCCTTACACCCAATAGATACATTAACTACCTTTATATAAATAGCTATAAGAATGCGATAGGACTACTCGGTCAGAAGTTGGAGAGTTTTATTTGACATAAGAATGCAAAAATGAAGGGATTTTTCGATACTTTTGTTTTCATTTGCTTCAAAAATGGAGATGTCAAATAATTTCCCAAAAAATGTCCTTACACCCAATAGATACATTAACTACCTTTATATAAATAGCTATAAGAATGCGATAGGACTACTCGGTCAGAAGTTGGAGAGTTTTATTTGACATAAGAATGCAAAAATGAAGGGATTTTTCGATACTTTTGTTTTCATTTGCCTCAAAAATGGAGATGTCAAATAATTTCCCAAAAAATATCCTTACACCCAATAGATACATTAACTACCTTTATATAAATAGCTATAAGAATGCGATAGGACTACTCGGTCAGAAGTTGGAGAGTTTTATTTGACATAAGAATTCAAAAATGAAGGGATTTTTCGATACTTTTGTTTTCATTTGCCTCAAAAATGGAGATTTTAAATAATTTCCCAAAAAATGTCCTTACACCCAATAGATACATTAACTACCTTTATATAAATAGCTACAAAAATGCAATAGGACTACTCGGTCAGAAGTTGGAGAGTTTTATTTGACATAAGAATGCAAAAATGATGGGATTTTTCGATACTTTTGTTTTCATTTGCCTCAAAAATGGAGATGTCAAATAATTTCCCAAAAAATATCCTTACACCCAATAGATACATTAACTACCTTTATATAAATAGCTATAAGAATGCGATTGGACTACTCGGTCAGAAGTTGGAGAGTTTTATTTGACATAAGAATGCAAAAATGAAGGGATTTTTCGATACTTTTGTTTTCATTTGCCTCAAAAATGGAGATGTCAAATAATTTCCCAAAAAATGTCCTTACACCCAATAGATACATTAACTACCTTTATATAAATAGCTATAAGAATGCGGTAGGACTACTCGGTCAGAAGTTGGAGAGTTTTATTTGACATAAGAATGCAAAAATGAAGGGATTTTTCGATACTTTTGTTTTCATTTGCCTCAAAAATGGAGATGTCAAATAATTTCCCAAAAAATATCCTTACACCCAATAGAAACATTAACTACCTTTATATAAATAGCTATAAGAATGCGATAGGACTACTCGGTCAGAAGTTGGAGAGTTTTATTTGACATAAGAATGCAAAAATGAAGGGATTTTTCGATACTTTTGTTTTCATTTGCCTCAAAAATGGAGATGTCAAATAATTTCCCAAAAAATGTCCTTACAATCAATAGATACATTAACTACCTTTATATAAATAGCTATAAGAAAGCGGTAGGACTACTCCGTCAGAAGTTGGAGAGTTTTATTTGACATAAGAATGCAAAAATGAAGGGATTTTTCGATACTTTTGTTTTCATTTGCAACAAAAATGGAGATATTAAATAATTTCAAAAAAAATGTCCTTACACCCAATAGATACATTAACTACCTTTATATAAATAGCTATAAGAATGCGATAGGACTACTCGGTCAGAAGTTGGAGAGTTTTATTTGACATAAGAATGCAAAAAGGAATTGATTTTTCGATACTTTTGTTTTCATTTGCCTCAAAAATGGAGATTTTAAATAATTTCCCAAAAAATATCCTTACACCCAATAGATACATTAACTACCTTTATATAAATAGCTATAGGAATGCGATAGGACTACTCGGTCAGAAGTTGGAGAGTTTTATTTGACATAAGAATGCAAAAATGAAGGGATTTTTCGATACTTTTGTTTTTCATTTGCCTCAAAAATGGAGATGTCAAATAATTTCCCAAAAAATGTCCTTACACCCAATAGATACATTAACTACCTTTATATAAATAGCTACAAGAATGCGATAGGACTACTCGGTCAGAAGTTGGAGAGTTTTATTTGACATAAGAATGCAAAAATGAAGGGATTTTTCGATACTTTTGTTTTCATTTGCCTCAAAAATGAAGATGTCAAATAATTCCCCAAAAAAAGGTCCTTACATCCAATAGATACATTAACTACCTTTATATAAATAGCTATAAGAATGCGATAGGACTACTCGGTCAGAAGTTGGAGAGTTTTATTTGACATAAGAATGCAAAAATGAAGGGATTTTTCGATACTTTTGTTTTCATTTGCCTCAAAAATGGAGATGTCAAATAATTTCCCAAAAAATGTCCTTACACCCAATAGATACATTAACTACCTTTATATAAATAGCTATAAGAAAGCGGTAGGACTTCTCCGTCAGAAGTTGGAGAGTTTTATTTGACATAAGAATGCAAAAATGAAGGGATTTTTCGATACTTTTGTTTTCATTTGCCTCAAAAATGGAGATGTCAAATAATTTCCCAAAAAATGTCCTTACACCCAATAGATACATTAACTACCTTTATATAAATAGCTATAAGAAAGCGGTAGGACTACTCCGTCAGAAGTTGGAGAGTTTTATTTGACATAAGAATGCAAAAATGAAGGGATTTTTCGATACTTTTGTTTTCATTTGCCTCAAAAATGGAGATTTTAAATAATTTCCCAAAAAATGTCCTTACAGCCAATAGATACATTAACTACCTTTATATAAATAGCTATAAGAATGCGATAGGACTACTCGTTCAGAAGTTGGAGAGTTTTATTTAACATAAGAATGCAAAAATGAAGGGATTTTTCGATACTTTTGTTTTCATTTGCTTCAAAAATGGAGATGGCAAATAATTTCCCAAAAAATGTCCTTACACCCAATAGATACATTAACTACCTTTATATAAATAGCTATAAGAAAGCGGTAGGACTACTCCGTCAGAAGTTGGAGAGTTTTATTTGACATAAGAATGCAAAAATGAAGGGATTTTTCGATACTTTTGTTTTCATTTGCCTCAAAAATGGAGATTTTAAATAATTTCCCAAAAAATGTCCTTACACCCAATAGATACATTAACTACCTTTATATAAATAGCTATAAGAAAGCGGTAGGACTACTCCGTCAGAAGTTGGAGAGTTTTATTTGACATAAGAATGCAAAAATGAAGGGATTTTTCGATACTTTTGTTTTCATTTGCCTCAAAAATGGAGATTTTAAATAATTTCCCAAAAAATGTCCTTACACCCAATAGATACATTAACTACCTTTATATAAATAGCTATAAGAATGCGATAGGACTACTCGTTCAGAAGTTGGAGAGTTTTATTTAACATAAGAATGCAAAAATGAAGGGATTTTTCGATACTTTTGTTTTCATTTGCTTCAAAAATGGAGATGGCAAATAATTTCCCAAAAAATGTCCTTACACCCAATAGATACATTAACTACCTTTATATAAATAGCTATAAGAAAGCGGTAGGACTACTCCGTCAGAAGTTGGAGAGTTTTATTTGACATAAGAATGCAAAAATGAAGGGATTTTTCGATACTTTTGTTTTCATTTGCCTCAAAAATGGAGATTTTAAATAATTTCCCAAAAAATGTCCTTACACCCAATAGATACATTAACTACCTTTATATAAATAGCTATAAGAAAGCGGTAGGACTACTCCGTCAGAAGTTGGAGAGTTTTATTTGACATAAGAATGCAAAAATGAAGGGATTTTTCGATACTTTTGTTTTCATTTGCCTCAAAAATGGAGATTTTAAATAATTTCCCAAAAAATGTCCTTACACCCAATAGATACATTAACTACCTTTATATAAATAGCTATAAGAATGCGATAGGACTACTCGTTCAGAAGTTGGAGAGTTTTATTTAACATAAGAATGCAAAAATGAAGGGATTTTTCGATACTTTTGTTTTCATTTGCTTCAAAAATGGAGATGGCAAATGATTTCCCAAAAAATGTCCTTACACCCAATAGATACATTAACTACCTTTATATAAATAGCTATAAGAAAGCGGTAGGACTACTCCGTCAGAAGTTGGAGAGTTTTATTTGACATAAGAATGCAAAAATGAAGGGATTTTGCGATACTTTTGTTTTCATTTGCCTCAAAAATGGAGATGTCAAATAATTTCCCAAAAAAGGTCTTTACATCCAATAGATACATTAACTACCTTTATATAAATAGCTATAAGAATGCGATAGGACTACTCGGTCAGAAGTTGGAGAGTTTTATTTGACATAAGAATGCAAAAATGAAGGGATTTTTCGATACTTTTGTTTTCATTTGCCTCAAAAATGGAGATGTCAAATAATTTCCCAAAAAATGTCCTTACACCCAATAGATACATTAACTACCTTTATATAAATAGCTATAAGAAAGCGGTAGGACTACTCCGTCAGAAGTTGGAGAGTTTTATTTGACATAAGAATGCAAAAATGAAGGGATTTTTCGATACTTTTGTTTTCATTTGCCTCAAAAATGGAGATTTTAAATAATTTCCCAAAAGATGTCCTTACACCCAATAGATACATTAACTACCTTTATATAAATAGCTATAAGAAAGCGGTAGGACTACTCCGTCAGAAGTTGGAGAGTTTTATTTGACATAAGAATGCAAAAATGAAGGGATTTTTCGATACTTTTGTTTTCATTTGCCTCAAAAATGGAGATGTCAAATA